>JASDQU010103666.1:62676-85368 GCA_032191745.1 Picea mariana
ATTGATGCGGCTCTTGGGCTATCCCGTGGAAGTGTCAAACCATAGCGCTTTCGATCTCCTGATGGGACTCACACTCGATTCCATCCTCGTCCTTGATCTTCAGGATTTTGTTATGGGCTCTTATAGCCATGGTTGTTCTATGGAAGAACCTTGTGTTACGCTCTCCTTCCTTTAGTCATTGGATGCAGGACTTCTGACGCTAGAGTGTTTCCTCCTATTGGCATTACGCCTCCCACTCTTGGGTCATTTTGAGCTCTTCCCTTTTTTGGTCCTCCATATAGCCTTCCCGCATGCAAGTTTCTTGGAGTTGTTTCATTTTTTCTTCGATGTCATTTTTCTCTGTGTTTATATTCCCGAAGATCTCCCTGTTCCATTCCTTGATTTTATTTTTGATGTATTTAAGTTTCTTGTGTAGTTTGAACATCCTAGTCTCTTGCTTCGGTTGCTCCTCCCGCCACCACTATTTGATTTTTTCCTTGAAAGTCAAGTGATCAAGCCAGAATTTCTCGAATCTGAAGGGTTTTTTCTTAGGTTTTGTTTGGAAGCCAGCTTCTAGTTGCACTGGCCAATGATCAGCACCAGCCCAGGGTAGGAAGTTGCAATCTAAGGTTAGCCCCTGCAAAATGATTGAATCCGATATAAGGAATCAGTCAAGTCTTGTAGCTACCTAAAACTAGTTCATTCCTTTGTTGCTCCAAGTGAACTGGCCATTTTTAGTTTGGAGATCTACCATCTTCGCTTTGTCTAAAAAAAATGAAAACTCCCCCGCCTCTTGATCCAGTCTTCTCATACCACCCTTTTTTCCGCAAGGGAGGTAATAATGTTGAAGTTCCCTGCCAGGATCTAGTGGAGGTTGGTGGCTCGACCTTTTATATCTTCTAGGTCTTAGATCATTCCTTCCTTTTCCTCTTGCCCATGGGGTCCATACACATTTGTTCAGAGAATCTCGTCTATGTTTCCTATGATTTCATGCACACCGTTAGGGTGTACCTRGTTTCTTCGACTGCTATTAAATTTAGGATTTGTGGGTTCCACAACGTTAGTATGCCACTTGACCTTTGGTGGTCTTCGTTGGATACCATCTTGTACTTGCGCTAGTGTTGTTTACTGATTGCCTCCTTTCTGTTTGTAGTACATTTYGTCTCTTGAATAAAACAAAGATCCGGTTGCTCCTGCTTTAGTTTATTTCTAAGGATTCTTTGTTTTCTTGGGCTGTTTAGGCCTCTTATATTCCAAGTTATGACCTTCATTTAACCATGCGGGGGATATTGGGGAAAGAGTTTCTTGATCTTACCGAAGTTGATCAGTAGCGCTCCTAGCTCTTGTAGTGCTACGTTTTTTGATTTCCTACCTTTTTTCCTCCTCATCTGTTTGGGTGATAGTTGCGATTGTTCCTCACCGAATTTCACTCCTAGGTGTCCTATCTCCCCGTGTGTGCATTTTTTTTCTCTAGCTTTGGCTTCCTCCCGTAGGAGGAATAGGTATTGGATGTGGTCGAGTTGTTTTGTTGGTACGTTGTCGACTCCCTTCCTTTTCCATTGTTCTAAAATGTGCGGACGGTCTATGGCTTCCCTTTCCACCAAGTCTCTGAGATCGGGTTCCTCTGTACCTACTTCTCATAGGGCCATTTCTACATCCCCCTTTGCGTCTTGCATGGCAGTGTTGTCATCTTTTGTTTCTCCATCCATCGGGGTTGCGCAACTCCCCTGAACAATTGGATTGTTTGGTTGTTGGGTGGGCTCTTTTGTTGCTTGGTCTTTGACTTCAAGAACTTTTGTCGAGTCCTTGTCTTCTATTGTCCCTTTGTTTGTTTGGTCCTGTCCTTCTATTTTATTACAGGTCTTGTGGGTATTTCCTGCCGAGTTTTTATTTTTCTTTTTATTAGCTCTGTTCATGGGGTTCGGGGTTATAAACCCTTCCTCGTCTTGCTGTGATTTGGGATTTTCCGCTTCGTGCTTTTTGTTTAGAGGGCACTCTCTGATCAAGTGTCCATGTTCATGGCATATTCTGCATCTAAAGGGGATCTATACGTAATCTATTTTTTGGATCCATTCCTCATCCCTGAATTCCAGACTTATGGCTTCTCGGAGTTCTCCCAAAATATCCACTATGCAAATTATTGCATATGATGTGTATCTTCCTTTTAGGGTGGCTTCTGAGGTATTCAAATATTTCCCCAGTTTGTTTCCTATTGCTTCAAAGGTAGAGGGAAACCAATAGTCTAGGGGTAGGGAATAAAATATCAGCCAGACTAGTACCTTTTTGAAATTTTCTTTCTCCGGGAAGAATTTTTCTTTCCAGGGTTGCATGTAGAGTCTCATTGAGGCGTGGAAGTATGGACCTCCCTCGAAGACTCTGTCCTTGTCCTATAGGTTTATAAAGACTATAGTGAATAAACCCTTCGATCCGAGGTGGAGATCCACTTCTCCATTTGGATTCCAGTGATATTTAATCCAGTTGCACAGAGTTCGTTTTGTGGGCCATAACCCCATTAATTTTCATATGAGCGCATGCGTCTTCATATGGTCCCTGTAGAGTTGTGTTTGTGGGTCCTCCAGTACCACCTTGGGTATCATTGTTGTTTTTGGCTTGCAGGGGTTGTACCCCTCTGTTCCATTAGCCTTCGCGGTCTCTTGCACATCTATCTGGGTTTCCTTAGCGACTTCCTCCCTGGTCTCATTTTTGTCCCGGCTTCTCTCTTGATGCTTCCTTGGGTCTGATCCCGAGGCTTTTGTCACTGGTGCCTTGAAAACTCTGCTACTTGTCCCTTTCCTATGTACACTACTACTTGTTTGTATGAGGGGGTTCCCTTTCCCCACCCCCTTCCTCTCATGTTGTTCTCTGTTGTGGCCTCGACTGTTAAACCCTAGCTCTAATCCTATGGCCTAAAAAAAATGTAAAGTATTGAATGGGCAGTAAAACTTAGTAAATAAGTGAATTGTTCAATGGGGAGGTTAGAATATGGGGGAAGAAAATAAATGAAATTTTCAATGGGGAGTTTAGCATATGCTAGAAACAATGTAAACTATTTGGACTAAAAACATTTAGGATAAACTTTTGTAAAAGTATACAAGAAATTTAATTGTTCAATATGAAATAAAGCTTAGTAAATTTGTAATGTCCTGTAAAACTTAGTAATTAAATAGTAAATGTCCAATGAGAAGTAAAACTTAGTAAGTAAATAAGTGAAATGTTGAATGGGGGATTGGCATATGCCACAAACATTGTAAATAAATGAAGTGTTCAATGGGTATGTTAGCATATACAAGAAGCAGTGTAAAATGTTTGAATGTTGGGATGGGTAGGAACAAATGAAAAGTCTTTGTGGTAGAATTGCATGAAACAAGGCGGGTAGAATTATGTGGACTACATTTATGCAATGTTGAACAAGTTTAAATTTACATATATTGTCTACTAAATTAAAATGTGTTATATACTTATATTTGAAATGTTTAGTTTTCAAATTTATTTTACAAGATAATAGGGTTCTCTCTCTCTCTCTAAGTTTATAATGAAACATTTTACATTTTTTGTTGTATTTATCCTAGAAGTCTAGATGAAGTAGCAATAAACAAAATTGGAACAAGTAAGAAATATAGGTTACAGAGTTTAATATGGGAAAATGTTGATGCCTTGTATTTTTTGCAAGATGCCATAACAACACCATGGGGAATAATAACTTCCAAAAGAAATGATAGAATAACTAAAATCTTTGGGTTGAGTCTTTGTATTGTGCGGAAGTAAATGTGTGAGGAGATAAAGGACAATAGTGAAATTGTGCAAGCTTCACACATAAAAGTCAGTGAAAAGTGTGAGGAGGCTAGGATGTGCAAGAAACAAAGGATATACAATTTTCCACATAGAAGATTAGATTTAACATTGGACTATGTGAAAAAAAAAACAAAAAAACATGTAGAGTAAAACTTAGTAAAGAGTATGCAAAGGTGAGGATGTGTCGAAAGCAATGTAAAGTATGTTGATATCAGGATTTGTTGGAAGCAATGTAAAGTGTGTGAATGATAGGATGTGCGAGAAACAATATAAAGTGTACGTTGGTTGAGTTACATATGAAAAACATGTTTTTAAACTAGAAGAATGGAGCATTAAACAAAAGACCTATAAGAAAGAAATAAAGATATCTAGAAATAGGTATTAGCTTTTCACATATCAAAAAAGAAATAAGATTGAGGAATTACTAAGTAAACAAAGGGAAAGAACATGAAAAATACTTGTAATGGATTCTTAACTTACCAAGAAGGAAATGTTTTGTTGATTTGTATTTAATTGGTTGAGTATGCAGTTGAAAAATTATATTAAGATCACAATATATTCATAGCAACATGCCAAAACATGGAGAGGGGAATAAAAGTTTGGAAAATAAATCATAAAATAACTAAATGTTTGGATTAAGTCTTTGTTTTCTGCGAAAAATGATTGTGTGTGGGGAAATACCACAATCGTGAAGTTGTCGAAGCCTCGCACTTGAAATCCAACATAATGAAGTGTACGGAGTTCAGGATGTGTGACAAGCAAACTGGTTGTAGTTCACACAAGACATGGAATTTAGAATAGAACTATATAAAAACAAGTAAAAACATCTAGCATAAAAATTTATGAAAAGTATGCTAATATGAAGATGCGACAAAAGAAATACAAAGTGCGTCGAGTTCAAGATGTGCTAGAATCAATGTAAAGTTCACGAAGGCTAGGATGTGCGTGAAAGAATGTAAAGTGTGCACAAATTAATATTTTTGGAAAGTAGATGCGGTAGAGTTCCCTGTAGAACATATGTTCCTTGTGTAGAGGGTTGAAATTGACAACAACATATCAAAAAGCAGTTATCAGTATCACAGTTTTTTTTTTCCAAAGATTAGAAAAGGCAATGTGCATATCACTAAAGACATAAAATAGAGTACTAAAACAGAGGAATTGTTAAATTTCGAGCTTAAAAAAAAAACTGGCTTTTTAACGGAATATCAGAAAATACAATGTGTAGAGATTTGAATAGATCAAAGACAGTGCAGAATCAAATAAATTGTCAATGTTCTAACTTAATAGAAAAATTTGTTTTGTAAATGACACAAATGGAAAATAATAGTGTGCAGAAAAGTTTTGTTTACTGGACAATGTTCAATCACCATTGTTGATCTCTAAGGATGTTTAAGTCTCAAATTTTTTTGGAGAAGGATAAATTCTCCTGCATTTTTTATACCTATTAAATGGAGCAACAAAAATTGTCATCAGAAAAAATTAAAACAAAACCTGAAAATGCGATTGGTTTGTTAAGTAAACATTCACAAAGAAAGCAAGTTATGAGAAAGGAACATGTTGTATTCTATTGACTATTCCCAATATGATACAAAATTTACAAATCCTAGCATAATGTTCGAAATAGAATTTTCTTGAATGAAAATAAATATCCACATATGCAGAGAATTTAACATAATATTTCATGATATTTAATTGAAAAATAATAAAGAGTGAACAAAAAATTGACTATTTAGTTTGAAACACAAAGCCTAGAAAACCAGTGACCATCTATTGGCACACAGGGGTAGACCCAGGGTTCAACGCTTCAACAACGCACCGATAAAACCCTAACTATCGGCCCTTTCGGCAACACCTGTGAAGCAGATGAAGTCTCACCCAAGGTAGAGGTAGGGGGGGTTGTAGGAATACAATGTCTACAACCTAGCTGGGACACAGATCTGTGATCAAAATACTTAACAGAGCACCTAGAAATTAAATTTCATTAGTTTGTACTCTTATTCACATCGCAGGTTAAAACCCCAATTACAGAACATCGCGGTATTGACCCATATCTAACACATCTAACCATTCAACACATAGCATCAAACAGATCTAGTACTCATTCAGATCATTAAGAGCTAAGATACTATATCAGATGCATCTAACATACATAAAGGTTACAAAACTAATAAAATATAAGAATAATACAACCAAAATCACATAACATAGGATATACGTGGTTCACCCCCAGCATGGGGCTATGTACACCAACTTCTTCTTCTTTATTATCTTCTTCCAATATTCTTACATGCATAGATCCACAAATCCAACTCCACATAGAATAGGAGATCTGCGCGCACCTCCCCAGATCCTCCTTCCCCAAGCTTAGCACAACACATATCTTCCTTACAACCACTTTCACTTAGCTTTGCAAGTTCTCAACACAATCTTGCACAAATCCAACTAGTCATGCACTAAGCCAATTTGATCACATAGATCCAACTACTGAATGACTCCTACTTACATCGCCTAGATACTTATTTATACATTACAAATGGGGCCTAAACATGGGTAAACCCATGGGCCGACATCCCATACCAGTTACATAAACCCTAACACCCAAAAATCCTGCAAAAGGGGGTGATATCCTGTGATATCTGCTTTGCCTGGGCGATTCATCTTTGACCAACTTGTCGAAGTCCCAAAATTAGTCAAACATGACCAAGGTTATCCAAAACTTCGTCAAGGACCAATAGGCCTCGAACCCTCACCTGTGACTCGTCCCGTGTCAGTCTGATATGGGAAATATTCTTTGAAGGCCTCGAGCTTGGCTCGAGCTACCTCGACTTGCTGCTTCGCCAGAGCCTCCTGATCGACGAACTCTGGAATGGACTTCTCAGTGACCGGTCCTTCCAAGAGTTGTTTGATTGTGATGACCACTTCATCCAATTGTGCACCTCTTCCTTTGATCTCTTCAAAAAGTTTGCAGGCTTCATCCTACACCGACTGGAGTCTCTGGGTCACTTCCATGACTCTACCCTGGATTACATTGACCTGTTGTTGAACTATGTGCACCTCTTGTGACCTTTTCATCTTCTATACTACTGATAACTGCTTCAACTACACTTGCACTGTCGATTCTTGTTTCTTTGCCTCCTGGAGTTGTGCCTCCAATCTTCTCAGCTCTGGGTCATTTGCAAGGTGCTCATAGGTCTGTGCACTTCGGTCGCTGAGTTGTTTACATTCCAAGGCCAACACCCTGATTCTTTATACTACGCCCTTGGTAGTTTCTTCTATCTGATCCTGCACTTCCTGCGGAGTGCTCGGTATTATTTGTAGTTCCAATTCCTCTACTCTTTCTTGAAGTTGTTGAATGGCTTCAACGAGCTTCCCCACTTGATTTTTAGCTATCTCTTCTTCCATATGTGCTAGGCCTGGCACAAAGCGAAGTGCTCTAGTGACTTCCTACTCAAATCCCATCTACTCTGTGAGAAGATATTATTTTCCTTCTATATTTGCGCTCTATCCTCTACAAACTTCGCGTGTAGGTCATTTTTCTCTTGCTGCGCAATTCGACGTTGCTCTAGGGATTCCTCCTTTGCTTGTTTCAAGGCCTATGTGGCCTGTTCTTTTTCTTCCTGTACATGAAGAAGGCGAGCCTCTATCACATCTGCTAATTTGCATAGTTGGGAAGGCTCGTCCCCCACTTCTATACCTTCTAATGATGATGATGGCGCTGTAGACACTGTGCGACTCGAGTAGAGGGTTTGTTGTACCCCTTGCAGCTCCGCCTCGATCTTGTCATACATTGTCTTTTGTTTGGCTTCATTTCGTTGCAAGATGTCCTTTGAGGTGTCTGATACAACTACAATGATAAGGTAAATATTATCCATCGTGAGTATAGTATGTAATTGAGGCTTAGTGGCTTTTGACTTCTTCCACACTGAAGGCTTCTTCGGGGAAACCTTCTGTTTCTTCAACATTTTGACCTCTGTAAGAGGATATTTAGGCGGTGTCACTTTTCCTTGTTCCTTCTTGTCTTCTTTCCCTTCATCTTGTTCCTAGTGTACTTCGTCATCTCCTCCTCCTTCTGGTGAATCAGGCACAGTTTCCTCCGATGCATTGTTCATTTCGTGCACTTATTCCTTCTTCTTATTCTTGCTACTGCTGGGTCCATCATACTCTTCTCGAGTGACTACAGGAATTCCAATGAGGTTGGGGTTGGAGAGTTCTGTCTGTTCGACCGGTAAAAGGAAATATGCAGGCCATTCCTTGGTTATTTCTTTCATGTCCTCCTCTGTGATGTTTTAATAGGACTGTAGCTCTTCCTTGTGTTCATCCTCGCGCACAGTGATGTAAATGATGTGTCTATTTTCGCGGAACTTTGCAAGTGGACTAAACTTGTGCAGAGTATTTGGCATCATGAGAGGGAAGGATTCGATGGCCCTCTTCAACTGTAAATAATATGTGTGGAACACCGCATTCGAATGCCATTGTTTTTCCATGTCGCTCGAATACCAGAGCGTAGTGAACTTCGCGGCCAATGGTTCAAACAACTCAATTTCAGGGAAGGTCGCTCCTTCCGAAATCTCCCAAGTGATGAAGGTAACGAGAATAACAACCAACTAAAATGAAACTTGTAGCTCTGATCCTGTGCTTCACAAAAATCTTTCTCCAACTGGTTGACGAGGTAGCTCACCTAGTTCATTTGCATTCCTTGAACGCATTTTCCTACGAGGTCGAAAACAAACCCTGTGACCTACGTTGGTCTATTTTTCCTGACGATCTTACCTTCTATCAACTGAAAAGCTAGGTGCACTGCATCATTTTGGATGGAGGCTACCTTGTATCCCCACTTCCCTTTCTCTACATCGCCATAAGTTTCTTTTGTGCTGCGCCAGGGCACAATCTGCAACCTTTCCTGGGTAAAAATCCTAAGGGTTCGGTCCTTGCATGCTCAATCTAGTGATCCCATGGATCAACGCTAGATCTATGGGTATGTTCCTATCCAACCACAGGCAACCACCATAGAAGCACGACATGAGAAGTTTAACGCACGCATTAACCTCTTGATGTATGTCAAAGTGTGGTATATTCATCACATTTAGGATGGTTGACCTCGCGATGTCCATGATCCACGACTGGGGGAATATCTTTGGCTTCTTCCCCATTATCTTTGTAAAGTACTTGTGTGGGGAAAGCATTCCATAATTGTTGTGATCTCCTAAGTTGAAATCACTAATCTTGAGCGTCAGAATCTATCCCAACTGTGAGCCAACTGCGTGTATCCCCTTCGATAGGTATGTAGTGATCAGTGTATAGTCGAAGTCTCTCGGGATGCTGTCACGACTAACCGTACCAACTAGAGGTGGGATATAGTTGGGCAGAATTGATGGGATGAGCTTCGTGTTTTCCAATACATCGCGATTCTTTCTCTATTTCTCTGTCGTTGTTTGGGAGGGCCTAGATCGACGTGTAGTTGATGGGGATGATTGCAACCCTCTCGTTGATGAAGCCTGTGATCCTACGGACATGAAATTTTTAGCCATAAGGTCTATGAGAATTTCTTCCATGGAATTTTCCACTACACTGCGTTCGCTGACATGCACGCTCGTAAAAAAATATTTTGGGTCGACGAAAAAACACTCAAGGTAGATGAATGGGTGGCGAAGTCTCAATAATCACAGCGTGATAATCAGTTCTCTGTGGGATCAGGTAATCGTAATTTGAAAAAGTGTCCCCGGTGAGACATTCGACGGGTTAAATAGAAAATGTTGTAACAGACTCCTCCAACGGACAAGAATTCCTTAATCAATATGATTCCATCCATTATGGTGTGGTCCCAACGGTCCAATGGAGAGATTTCCGACAATAACTGCTTTTCTAGTCATTCTGGAGCATCAGGCTAACATTAGGGATGCCTCCAACAGTCATATTGCTTCGTCATGGCGAAGTGCTAGTCTGCATTGTTCTGCTATTCTGGCGGGGTTCAAGTTCTGTGATCCTTCTTTCTGTGAAGTCTTCTCTAGAACTTCCTACAATTTCTCTAAATTTTCTTTCTTCTTGCTAAGCTTCCTTGCCTTCTTTCCTGTGATTTGAGTCACTGGGTTCCTCTTTACATTTCGATTCTTTCCTTCTCTTAGCATAGTAACTTCACACTGTTGAGGGTATTCCAAGTATAATTCCTCTTCTCTTATTACTTCAGGGGTAAGTTCTCTTTTCTTTTGCATGGATAAGTTTTTCAAGCCTTCCTGCATTTTCTCAGCTTTGACAGCTAAGTCTCTGGTCTTGAGTTGCTTTGACTTGTCCTCTTTTTCTTCTACTAAGCATGCTATTTTCCTAGCCATGAACTCTATTAATTATTGTTTTTTTTTTTCTAGAGCTTCCTCTTCTTCTTTGCTTTGGATCTGATCTTTCTCAATCCAGGTCCTTCCTAACAAAATTGCAAAGGGGGTGTTTTTCTCAACAAATTTAATGACCTCAAATTCTTCTTTCGTTGATGCTCCATGAGAAACTGTAGGTACATGGGTAAGTCTTCCACATAAGGTTATCAACTTTCCTTTGAACAATCCTATTCCTCCCAATGGAGGAACCATAACAGGCTTTCCTAAAATTTTTGAAGTACTTTCTGTCATAATGTTCACCTATGTTTCCTCATCCAGAACACAGTCTATGTCGAAGTCTCCTATTCTTGTTTTTATGCACTCATTCTCTTTTAAGATATCTAATAAAATAATGTCTTTGTGATTATTCAATGTTTCTTCCATTTGCAATAGTATAGTCTCTGATTCTTTCTGGTGTTCTAGCATATTCTTAGTCTGTTGACCTTTCTCTTGGTTTTCTTGTCTCATATTCATCTTTTCAACTTCAACAATCATTCTATGGAAATCCAAAACTTCATTATTAATGGATTTACAACAAAGACAAATAGGGTCCCTAACAGAGCATTCCTTAGCAAGGTGTCTCGGTTTTCTGCAACTATAACAAAGAGTCAATCCTCTCTTTCTCTTAAATGATCCCAAATATTTCATGTACTCCGCACTGGGATCACAATGAAGAACCTGTAAAAAATTATTTCTAGAGTCCCACATCCACTTGTTAGTCCAAAAATCATTTCTATGCATAGGAATAACATATCTTTCATTAGTTCTATTAGATCTATTCATATCAAATCTTCTTTCTTCTAGTTGCGCCCTAGCTTTCAGACTAGGACAAAATCTATCAAGCATACCTAGATCCATTCTTTCGAAATTAAAATTTCCACTTATCTTACCTTTCTCAGAGCACAAAGATTTAAGATATTACCTCTTTTCTTCAGATCTGATTCCATTCTTAGCATGGAGCTTCACAATTCAAGTAGAGTTCTGCGCAACACAACAACAGATCTATGCACAAATATTTCTCTTTTCTTCAGTTCCCAACAATCACAGTTTCAGGTCCTGACAACGGAACCAAATGTTGGAACACAGGGGCAGACCCAGGGTTCAATGCTTCAACAACGCACCAACAAAACCCTAACTACCGGCCCTTTTGGCAACACCTACGAAGCAGATGAAGTCTCACCCGAGGTAGAGGCAAGGGGGTTGTAGGACTCAAGTGTATACAACCTAGATGGGACACAAATATGTGATCACAATACTTAATAGAGAACTTAGAAATTAACATTCATTATTCTTTACTCTTATTCACATCACAGGTTAAAACCCTAATTACATAACAATGCGGTATTAACCCAGATCTAACACATCTAACCATTCAACACATAGAATCAAACAAATCTAGTACTCATTCAGATCATTAAGCACGAATATACTATATCATATGCATCTAACATACATAAAGGTTACATCACTAAGTAAATATAAGAATAATACAACACAAAGCACATAACACAGGATATACGTGGTTCACCCCCAGCATGGGCCTACGTCCACCAACTCTTATTCTTCTTTATTATCTTCTTCCAATCTTCATACATGCATAGAGCCACAAATCCAAATCCGCATAAGACAAGAGATCTACATGCACCTCACCAGATCCTCCTTCCCCAATCTTAGCACAACACAAAGCTTCCTTACAACCACTTGCACTTAGCTTTGCAAGTTCTCAGCACAATCTTGCACAAAGCCAACTAGTCAAGCACTAAGCCAATTCGATCACATATATCCAACTACTAACTGACTCCTACTTACATCGCCTAGATAATTATTTATACATTACAAATGGGGACTAAACATGGGTAAACCCATGGGCTGACATCCCATACCCGTTACATAAACCCTAACACCCAAAATCTTGCAAAAAGGGGTGAGATCCCGTGATATCTGCTTTTCCTGGGCGCTTCGTCTTTGACTAGCCTGTCGAAGTCCCAAAATTGGTCAAACATGACCAAGGTTATCCAAAACTTGGTCAAGGGCCAACACCATCTATGCCAAAACGGTTCTTTGATAACTGCAAAAAAATATACAGTTGTCTTTCAAATAATGTTTGTAAAAGTGTATAAAAGTCAAAATAGAATTTCTTAGAATGAAAGTAAATATCCACATATGAAAATAATTTAACATGATATTTCATTGAAACATAATCTTGAAAATTTATTTTGAAAGTCAAAGGATGGAAAATCAATAGCCATCTATGCCTAAACAGTGCTTCGACAAGCTCAAAAAATATACAATTGTCTTTTAAATAATGTATGTAAAAAGTAAAGGCAGTTTTCTAAATAGACTGGGATTATTGATCCCGTGGACCATTAAATATAAGAAATACCTGGAAAAAAGAAAGAAAGACAATTAGAAACCATTGTTAGGTCTTCATAGGTCATAAACCAAATAATTTTAAGCAATTAATAAGTTAGTAAAATAAAAGGATAACAAAAGTAGATGCAATGGATCACTAAATACTTACCAAGAATGAAATATTTTGTTACTGTGGTTTATGTGGTCTTACTGTGTATGTTCCTTTAAAATATTTCTTTCTTTGGGATTCTATTTCAGTCACCATGTCTAGTCATTATTTTGGGTTAACAATATTTTCCAAGGCGTTTTTGACCCAGTGATCAATATAGTTCTTGATTGGTGGGATGGYGATTTCTTGCTTAACTTGAAGTGTGGAAAATGTGATCGTCTACATTTTTTCATTCCTCTTGCAATTTCTAGATGGATGAAAAGTGGTATTCTTTGTCATTAACAAATGTAACAAGCCACAATTTTAGTTCTTCTTCGGGAGTCTCCACGAGAWCACTGAAGTCGCTAGCTAATGAAGTCTTCATTGTTGCCAAGTGGCTATCAAGATYCTCTTTAGTTATCATGGCTGAAGTTTTGAAAWTTTGTGGACTCTACAGTTCTTTAACAAGATCAAATGATTTTAAAATAACATCACCTCTCCTTTCATTGATTTTTTCGCAAGTAGAAATTACATCTTGCAACATTTTTACTCGTTGATTCCAAAGTGTCTTTATTTTATTTATTCTTATTCTTGAGGGTAGTCCCTGTTGATTTCCTCGATGGTTAGAAATACTAGTGGCTTGCACAATGAAAGTATTTAGCTAGTTTTTGTAGTGGGCTTCATCTTGTTTCAAGTGTCTTTGCAAATCTCCAATAAAACTTGAAATCMTCTATGAAATATCACATAAATTGGTGATGACCTCCCATGCATGTATGATTGTATCAAGTCTTCTATTAATGACGCAGACCCTCTAACCCTCAGGATGAGGTCCACTCAGGATCGCTCTAATATTCCCCTGAGCCAAAACAACTCCTTTGTCACTAGAATGTCCAACGAATCCACAGGTCCTTTGTAAAACTCTCCCAATGTATATTAAATCCAGGCGCGAGCCTTACACTTCTATATGACCACAATCTGGTCCTTACACAGGTGTTTCTCTTTACTTCGGAAGTTCACGAGTCAAAGACCCTCAACTTCTCTTTCTATGACCTTCGATACCCGAGATCACGAGACGGGTATAAATCCTTCTTTGTCAGCGCCCTCCATGCGTGACCGTCGGCTAGGGATAAATACTTAGCACCTCTCTCAACTCGTGACCTCGCAAGTTGGAGTGTTGAACCTTGGTACTCTCCCCTTGCGAAACTCCGAGAGGCAATGATCGAATATCTTTGAACACTTTTCGCTACTCGCAATCTCGCGAGTTGAAGTGTTGATCTCTCGTGCCCTTCTTCTACAAAATCCTGAGATGTAATGGTCAGTGATGGGTTGACCCCTCGATACACGAGTACATGCCACTTGTCACCCTTGTGATCCCCACATGACAGATATGCCACACACTCACACGTGCCTTCGACTCTTGCCACTTCGCCACTTCTGCAGTCGAAGGTGACTCTTTCCAACTCCCAATCTCCTGATATGCGATAACTCCATGGAGTTCTGATCCAATGGTTCTCCCATTCCTGGATCCAATGGCTCAGATCTTCTCACTACTTCACTGTTCATGCAACCAAAGAGTTTGGTTCCCTCTCCGAACTCACGAAACTCCAAATTTAAGAATTGATCCATGCTCTACCTGAACACGATCAACGGTCCTCATTGATTCTTGAACCCAACATAATGGTTCATCCAACCCTTATCTACCTTGTAATTTCTCTAGATCCTACGTTCCTCATGACTTCGCGAGTTCTCCTCGGAGAATTTCAACCGTTCAATTCCTTTCCCAATGACTTCTGCATCACTGAACCAATGTTCCTCGTTTGGACTTGGATTCTGCGATATAACTTCGCTCAACTTTCCTTTGAAATATTCAAAGGTTATCCCTCCTCGAGCTTTACCTTGCAAACTCCAAATCTCCAAAGGGACTCCTGCATGCAATCCTTGCGAAAATATTCCAAATACTTCTAAGTATTTGACCTCTCGACTCTGTGCACTTCCTCTGCAACAATAGTCCTTCGCCCTTTCAACCTTAGTTAATAAATTCTAAGGCCTCATCTAGCCTGTGCACACCTTGCACGACTTCTGTTCCTATGCCTGCACTTCTGTTGAAATGAGAACAATGGTATCTCTCCTGAGCTTTCAGAGATAAAATCCGAACCCTGTCAACGCACACCTTGCAGAGATTTTCACTGCACTCCTTGCAAGAACTCTCACTCAGGAAGAGAAACATTTGAAACTCATTTTCCTTTTCTCTCATATTTCAAAAATTCAACATGAAATCATACATACACAACATAACAACAAATGCAATACAGAGAGAATAAAATGACTGTAAGCACACCATTCAACATGTATACACAGAAAACATCATAACACCATGCATCTGATTCAAAGCTTCATATATTAATTCAAAGCTCTTGTACATGGGTTCTTCTCTACAACTCTCTACTACAACTCTCTCTTCTTCTTCGGTGCTAATGTTACAATCTAATGATACAATAATACAAATATGAGGGTGTCTATATCTGTTTTCCCTCCTATCTACTAAAACTGTCTAATCTATCATTCAATTCTACCTACTATCATTAACTGGGCTTAAATGCCTTTACATTGAATAGATAAGAGCAAGTCGCTCACAATCCGTCTACAACACTTATATATAAATGCAAGTATGCCTCTTTTAACTGTTACATTAAATATCTGCGCATTCATTTTCAAAACATGAAAAACATGAAAAATGCGCTGGTGCTTGTCCCAGATGGCTTCCGCCTCCACGCTCGCTTGGCTGCTGATGATGCTCCTGCATCAATTAATGTTATAAAAACCATAGAGTCTGACTCCATTCAACAATTGAAGCACTTTCTTGATTTGATTTGAGGTTCCTAGACTACTTGGAGGAGTATGTTTTGTTGAAATTATGTTGAGTGGTTGTGCAAACAATGGATTGGGAGTTAGTTCACTTATTTTTTTCTTCAATTTAATAGTTTGCAACTCTTGTTCTGAAATTGAATCTGCAATAGCATCTCGTGTAGAAAAATATAATTGCATGAGTTCAGATGATGCAACTACTGAGACATCGAATATCGACCTGGATTTCTGAGCGACCTTTTTGTTTTTTAGAATTACCTTCTTTATCTAAAACTTCTTTTCGTGCTTCTTGTATTTAGTATTGTGTAGTTTTAAGGATTGTTCATCAAACAACATGGGTTCCTTTTTTGTTAGGTCCTATGTAATCTATTGTCTTTCAACAATTCATTGGGCTACCCAATTCATTAGCTTTGTGTTCTTGATTTCCATATCAACAATATTTTGTGGGCTTCCTGCATCTTGTGAATTGTCTCTATTTGAGCTTCGTTTCTTTTTCTGTTGGGAAATTGTGTGTGTACATTCAAGATTTGCATGAGGTGGTTTCTCTCCATTGTCATCTCTATCACACCTGTCATTAATCTCATCTTCATTTATCTTATGTTGTTTTGTTATTTTCCCAGAGGAGGATCTCTTACGTGGCTGGCCATTGGAAGAAGACTTGACATTAGTAATGCTTGCCCCCCTTTTTCTTGGTTTGTTGTGGCCTCTAGTATTTGAACTTATTTATATCAACAAGCCCTCGCTACATGCATTCTTGACCTTTTTTAACATATTCTCACCAGTTTCTTCATCAAATATCATGAAAAGGTTACTATAACTTATCGATGTTAAATATCATGAGAACAAACCCTCGAGGTCAAAACCCCCTAGGGGATCTACATATTTTAGATTAAAAAGATTAAGTGTGTCTAAGAATTATTTCATATGCACCACATTCTTGATGATTGTGTCGCCAACTCAAAGAGACAATGTAATGAAATTAGTTATCCTCTTCATGTCAAATAGAATACACCAGGATTTATATTGGCGGAAAACCTTAGCAACAAAATATCTATCGCAGAAAAACACCAGGAGTAGAAGAGGGTTTCATTGACAACCATATAAGAAGATGTAAGTATGGTTTTCCTCTTGAATGGAAATGCCCTTTCCCATAAAAAAATCCTCAGTTTCACAGATTATTCTTTTGGGCTCTACCCCAAACAACATGTGTCTGAAGAACAATGTAAAAATTAAATGGTGCTTTATGTTTGCACAACATCAGGTGCCAGAAATGAAATGGTTCATTGTGAATATTTACAATGGATTTTACAAGGAGACCGTCAAAGAAATTGCAAAAGACAATTGTGAATACCAAATACGCGGCCATGAAAAATATTTGAGTTCTAAAGTAGTTACTTAACTGAAAATAAACTGCATTTGATATCACCTCTGCCCAATCAAAGATGGAATCCTTATAAAAGGAAAAATACAGTGCATAAAGAGCTGACTTGGGTATGTGTGAAGTCAACTCACAGCCAGCCACACGTGAAAACAACCATGAAAATCCCATGTATGGTTCTTGTAGAAAGGTTATATTGATTGCTGAAAGGTCGATCGACATGTTTGCAAAGGGTAGAAGAAAGTCTTTTAAAACATTAGAACCACATTTTTGAGAGGATATGAAGGCATCTGCATCAGCATGCTGAAGAGTTTTATTTGTAGATGGAAGATGGAGCATTTTCTTGAACATGTTCTAAGTAACTAGGACAACTGGATTCTTTTTTTTTGTTGTTACTTTAATCATTCTTGTCATGGAATCAAACATTTGAGCACACCAGGTTATGATTTCTTTGAAGTCAAAAAATTCAGGTACACAACCAACATTGATGAGGCCTATGGTCCAAAGTCTATCATTTTTCTTTTCTTCTAGTGGCTTGTTCAAGAACCATTGGTATGAGGTAGACCAGTGGAAATTATTGTCTTCTCTGGCTAGTGAATTGACAATATCAATGCAAAAGGGATCTTTTCTTCTTCCATTTTCCATACGCTTACTTTTATAATCATCTTTGATATAGGTGAACCTTATGAATAATATATTAGTGAGGACCAATTGCTTTAAATCCAACTGCATGACACATATTCACTATAAATTCCTTTCCACTTTGAGTTATCTTTGAAACATGCATAATCACAGTAGAAACCATTATGTAGCTCATAGAAAAGAGAGAAATTTACTTTGCACGAGTCTTAATCCCTGCACTTTCTTCATAAATCATAGAAATTTAACCTGTCATAAATGATTTAGTTATAGTGAAAATTATGTTTCCTATCATAATATGTGTTGTAAAACTATTAGATGTGCAGAGGGAAGGAATTGTGAAAGATATGGTTGTGTTGAATGCAAAGCTATAATGGTAGTAGAAGGTTCGGTACAAGGTGGAAAATCACCAGGAAAACAACCTTTTTGATTACTAGTTGTTTTGAACAGGGATACATCTTGAGTTAGTACATCTTTTGCATGAGGGATATCTATATATTAAATACTAGTTATGAATTTACAGTGCTTGTGGTTTGACAGTTTCCAAGAGATTGATGTCCATGTCATGTTTTTGAAGTTTGACAAGGGAGTTTCTTCATCGAGATTCTCTAAATTCTTGTTGAAGCAATATTGTTACTAGAAGATGTGGTGCATAGGCTATAGGCATAAGAACATCATTTTAATTTTCTATTTTCTATACGTGTGTTTCCTATAATTCACTTTGATATATGTGACAATTATGAATAATACATTACGAAGGTGCAATTGCTTTAAGAAAAATTGCATTCGATGTATTTACTAAAAATTTGTTTTCACACATGAGTTAGTTATGGAATATGTTGAACATTAAATATAAAGCATTAAGGAGGTCATAGAAAAGAGTGACATTTATTTCACATAAGTTGTAAATACCTTTTTTTTTCTTCCAAATCGAAGCAAATAAAGGTGCCATAAATGAATCGGTTATCATGCAAGTTATGTGGCTTGTCAGAATAGCTAGTGCAGAACCATTGAAAATGCTAAATCACAAAAGTAGAAACTATGTGAGGATCAGTGATGAATTGTGCAAACAAGGGATTGAAATAAAAGTAGTCAAGTCCTGGATGTGTGGGGTATATACATGTGTGGAGTGTGTAGGTGCAAAAGATATAGGCGTGTGAATTCTAGGGATATGGTAATCACAAAAGACTCCTCACAAATGAAAATGTGGAGGTGTATAAGTGTAGAAACGTGGGAGGATCAGACATGTGGATTATCCATGAAGGGGTTGAAGAAATAGAATTAGCACCTAGATATATATTTTTTTTTCAAAAGCAATTCAAGTTCATGGGTTGTCATGCCATGATTTTCGACAAGCTATATAATTAGGTGGATGGTGGAGTAATTTATGGCACGTTGGTTTGCTAGGATTTAGAAGGAAACCACATAGATTTAGACATGATGCAAAGTAGATGTCCCATTTTTTTATGGACCACAAAGTGATTTTTATTTATGGTGACCCATGTTTCAGAGGCTATTCATGTATCTGGAAAAGACACTTCATTAAATATGCACCATGCACCTGGCTTTGAAGTAATTTCAACTATCTTATTTATTTATGTTTCATAAATTTTGTACTGAAATGCCTTTATTCTTAGTGTTTTTTTTCAAGTGTGTATAAGATTTTTTTGTTATGATATTTCCATGCTCTTAATTAGTATATGCTCCAAAAATAAAATGCTTACTCTATTTTCAATCCTTTCACAGGGAATACACACTTTTAACCCTTGCACTAAGAATTTATCCCACCTATGATCTCACGTTGGCTCACTTGAGTGGCTCGACACTTGTGGAGTTGGCAGAGCTATGGCATCAATAATTTTGCATAGGTGTATTCCCCGCAAATATAGTACTTGGTCTATTCATCACTTGGTATTTTTTTAAAMATTGTGTGAACAACTGATGTGACTCCTCTTCTCGCACTCCACCACTTCCTCACTTATACCATTTCAAATAGTTGTGAATAGACATATTTTATTTGCAAGTTACCCAACAGAGTAGAACTTGCATTTTAATTGATTTCATGTGTATTTAAATTCAGCGATCATGGTAATGCARGCCAAGAAAATATGAGTGGCTAACTTAGGGGTGTTTTTACTTTTCCATATTTAACCTTGATTGCAAGGTTTTCCTATGATCATATTTCTATAGTGCGCACAACAATATGCTTGGTACATGTTCAATCTGTAGTGATGTATTCCAAATAGGAAAAAATTAGTATTCTTAGTGTTTATGCAGAGGATCCATATAACCTCTCCACTTTCATATGTTGATATCTACACTTGTGAGTTTCTTCACAGCATGCAACCATATTTTACGCACTTCCATGTTTAACACAGCTATGATGCCCACACAACCAATACTTAGTCTATTTTCAACACCTGTACCGAGAATCCATAAAAATCACCATATTGTGTTGTCCCACTTCTGTACTTCCAATACTACAAATAATTTCCAAATGACACTTTATACTTGAAACCAACTGAATACAGTATAACTTGCATTTTAATTGATTTACTATGTATGTAAATTTAGGATTCATAGTAATGCACACCAAGAAAAATCTATCATACTTGTGAGTTGTTTCCAGTTATATTTGGTTGTTGGTTGCATACAAGTTACTGAACTGGGGCATATCAATATAAATTGTTTATTTTGAATTCTTGGCACCCAGATTGTATTCAATTTTTTCTTTGAAAAGCTATTAGACAGATTACTTGGATCATAAGTGAACTATGGAAATTATCTTACCTAGAACCCAAATGAAATATGGTAGTTATATTATCATGTGTTCAAGGGTTTAAAATGTATATGAATATATCTACATATGTGCATTTTTGCGCAGATCATAGCCATATCTTCTACACTTCCATATTTCACACAAGTATGACACCCACATTATGGTGATAATTCACCCTCTATAGACAGGTTGAGTTCCCCTAGTTGGATTTCCTTCAAATTGACAGTTAACAACAAATACATCCTAACATTCTCATCACCATCTATTCTATATTCTTATAAAATAGTTTAAAGGAGAGAATGAAATAAGGATTGTGTACCTTATTTATGAATTTTTTCCTCGTTGCTCCAGTAGTTGAGATCCAATCCAAAGCTCCTCAATGAAGATGATTCAAAAACAACAAACAAAACATCCCCTACTACTATCAATCAATAGATAATAGTAACTCTACTTATGCTAACTTAAATACAAGTAAACATAATCAAGATGAGAACAAGATGATTTTAGGGAAATAGGTCAAGTTATATTATCAATAAGAGCATGAAACACTTACAACCATTAGGTGCAGATGCAGTTATCCAAGCTCTCTTATTCAACCCTTGATCACACTTTCAAGACATTCTCCCAAGAGCAACAAATTAAATCTATTAACATCCTTCTCCTAAGTTTCTCATAAAATGATAAGTTTTATGCTCATTCTGGTTCCTCTCCCTCAAGCCATTAATGGCCCTGGTTATATAGCATTCAAGGGATCCAACCAACAGGTCTAAATGGAGGATATAGTTGAGGATTTTAATGGATTGAGTAGAGATTTAGTTTTATTTTTTTTATCATGGATCTTCCTTATCATGGAATGGAAGGAAGTCGAACAAATATTGATAAAAAAAATGTAATCCACCCAGATCCTTCTCGAGATATACCCCTATATTCATGGGATTTGACCAAATATGCATGGTTTTTCCCCCATATAGGTGTACAAGGCATTTATGACACCCCATTAACACTAGAACATGATTATGGATTCCCCCCCCAAGTGGGGAAGGGGGAAGCCATGGTCAAATAGGCCTAGAAAGAGAAGGGGAAAGTGATATTTTGACCCTCAAATGATGTTTTTCTTCCTCCAAATTCACAAGGGATCATAACATGTGATTTTTACATGGTAACAAGGTCAAAATACTTAGGAAAGTGTGACACTTGTGCCACGACATTGTTCCACTTAAACCATGACACTTAGGGTTAGGTGTCAGTAGTACGACACTTATTTAGGTGTGAAAAAATGGCATATAATAGATTCCCCCCAAAGTGTGAGGTTAGAGAAGAAAAAGAGATGGCCAAAACACTTTTCAAAATTAGATTGATCAAGAGACTGAAGTCGGAAGACCTGTCAGAAAGGAAAGAAAAAACGCATCAATATACATATAACATCCCCGAGGTATGCATACCCATACTTAGAATAATATGTATCAATTCATGTTTGTTGACCAATACAGTGCGGATCCATGAGAGTACTGAATAAGGATATGGCCACCAAATATACAGTGCAGACACATATCTCTGTGACTTGATCATAATGTAGCCATGAGATTGTACATAGTGGATCTAAAACATGATAAAAAAACATAGCCACAGACCAATACAATGTGGATCTATGCCACAGTATATATCACAACTTCATAATCTCCATCGCATTCTGAGGAAGGAAGATAACAAAAATGATTGTTTACTGGATAGTCYCTCCAGGGTCTTCAATCTCGATCTCGAATATTACGAATATAGCCATGTGAATATAGGTCTTGACGTTGAACATGGTAGAAAACTCTTTATTACCGATCAATGATGTAAATCGATAACAAGTGCGAGGGAAATCACCAATGATGACAATGATTCCCAAGGTAACCCAGTACATTTCGAGGAATGTGAATATATGATTTGAAGTCAAACATTCACGAAATCATTCGATCATAGGTCAATTATGTAAACCTATTGTCAAAAGAGAGGAGGCTTTCCATTGAGGCATGTGGGTCCCAAGGTTCTGATTGGTTTCTAAATATAATTCCTAGATAATGATATGAAGTCAACATGAAAATACTCGTCGAAGGAGGGCCATGATGTATCCCCCATCATCGACAAGAAACAAATAAGGATAGTAATGAATAGTGATGGATCAAATGATGGTGAGCTGACACAGGGGTGAAAATGAGGAGGTTGAGTTCCCTTGAACATATGGAAACACCATGAATGACTTGGCAACATTGACTCAACAAAGCATGAAAAACAAGTATGATGATGTGAAGACAATCGATGGATCTCTTTGAAGGAGTTGAAAGAGTATGACAACGCATGGAATGTGTTGGACAAATGAGAGGGGGGGGGGTGAATCAGTTGTTACCGTGCTTAA
>JASDQU010103666.1:89860-148107 GCA_032191745.1 Picea mariana
CAGTGGGGGAGCAATAAGAGCCGAGATAGGTAATTTACTTGAAGGTTTTAAAACTGAAATGTTAAGCTCTTTTGCCTCACAAATAGACACCCTGCAGATTAAGAAGAAGCAAGCAGAAGCAGAAGCAACCCTGTCCATCTTTTGTTCTCAATGCAGAGACAAGCACCCACGGAGGTAATGTCCATTGGACAAAAATCCAATCTGCACCATCTGTGAGAAAGATCATGAAACCCAACAATGTCCATCTTTACCAGGGATCAAGGCAGCATTACAACCAACGGACGAGGAAGCTGAAGCTGTCTATCTGTTGACACAGAGAAGGCAATGGCAACCATGGGGACAAGGTATGAATCCTAACATGCCATTTACATCTTCTAATCGTTGGAATAATTATCCTTGTTTCAATCAAATGAGTTACCCCCCCTATAATCAAATGCAATACACTAATCAAATGAATTACCCACCCATACAACAAACTAACCCACCCTTTGTTGATCCATAAATGTGGACTCCTTGGCCTCCACAACAACAACAACCATATCATAACCAATGGAATCAAAATTGGAGAGGACAACAACCCCCATTCCAAAATCAATTACCTCAATCACAATTTCTACAACCACTCTCCTTACCAGCAGGTACTCCACCGAACAATCAAATGATGAGACCCCAGCTACCTGTACAACCTAACCCTAACCCCAATAATAAAGTTGTGCAGTGCATTGATATTTATAACCAGCCTACACTTTCTCTTCTCCCTGCGCAATGCAACGATATTCATCTACGATCTAGGAGAATAGTGGAACCTACCATAGCTGATGTTACCTCTTCCGATAAAGAGGAAACAAAAAATCATGATGTACCTGAAGAGGTACAATCATCCTCTAACAATGCTGCTGAAACAACAAAACCACCATTTCCTGAGCGTTTAGCCTTGACTAAAATGCCTGAGCCACCAACCTTCAATCTTCTAGGGGAATTACAAAATTTATATGTCAAAATTCTTCTACTACAAGCACTCCGAGACGTACCAATCTATGCCAGGACAATGCAAGACATTTGTGTTAAAAAGCCTGGTAGAAAAATTAAGGATCCCCTTACAATCCATGTTATGGGAGATTTGTCTACACTAATGGAAGGTAAAACTCCCCCAGTTAAATATGGTGATCCCAACCACCCTACCGTTTCAGTACAAGTTGGAAAAACAAAAATCCCTCAAGTCCTGGTAGACCTAGGTGTCGCTATCAATATCATGACTCTGGAAACCTTACAACTGCTACAATTGCAAAATGAACTCAGAGACACCCCAACTATCCTAGAATTGGCTGACCGATCCACAATTAAACCAGAAGGAGTCATTGAATACCTCAGTATCTCTATAGAATCCTGGAATTATCCAGCTAACTTTGTGGTACTACAACCCAAAACAAAGTTGGGGGACCACCCTCTAATTTTGGGTAGACCTTGGCTAGCCACAACAGATGCTTTTATCAGCTGTAGATCAGGCTCAATGACAATTTCAAATGGTTACGAAACTAAACAACTTACCCTCTACCCTCATGCTACACCCCTGATTAATAATGATAATTATGTATGGGTAGATTTTGATGATCAACCTACTCAACCCCTTTTGACTATCGGACAAACTCTAAGCCTGAAAGACTCTACCGAGGATGAAGTAATTAATAATTTTATTTGCGAACCCTCCTCTGTGACTCTAGAAACTCATAAACAACTAATTTCACTATTGGAGTCTGATAATCAAGAAAACCTCAACTCGGAAAGCCCACCTCAAACATCTAACACCATCTCCTCTAAAATCATACCAATGGAAATTGAACCTGGAAAAACACTGAACATAAACCCTAATTTGACAGATGTTGAAACACAACAATTAATGAAGTTACTTCTGGAAAATAAAGAAGCATTCGCATGGGATTACACAGATATGAAAGGAATTTCTCCCGAATTATGTACTCATTGAATATATATTAAAGAAGATTGTCAATCGATCTGCCAACCTCAACAACGAATGAACCCTAATTTAAGAGAAATCCTCAAAGAAGAACTTCAAAAATTGCTCAATGCAGGGTTTATATATCCTATATCAGACAGTGAATGGGTGTCCCCGTTGGTAATAGTTCCTAAGAAAAACAGGAAATGGAGAGTATGTGTGGATTATAGAGCCTTAAATAAATCTACTCAAAAAGATCACTTCCCATTACCATTCATTGATCAGGTGTTAGATAATTTGTCAGGAAATAAAATTTTCTCATTTTTAGATGGTTTCAGTGGGTATAACCAGATCAAAATTGCACCTCAAGATCAAGATAAAACCACTTTTACTAGCCCTTGGGGAACCTTTGCTTATAGAGTTCTCCGATTTGGACTATGTAATGCACCAACAACCTTCCAAAGAGCAGTTTTAGGAATCTTTTCTGATATTCTTAATGACTCTATGGAAATCTTTATGGATGAATTTACTCCTTATGGTGTTTCTTTTCAGGAAGCACTACAAAACCTTGAGAAAGTGCTCAAACGATGCATACAAGCCCAACTCTCCTTAAGTACAAAAAAATGTCATATGATGATGAGTGAAGGAATAGTGCTTGGACATTTTATCTCATCTCAAGGAATTCAGGTAGACCCATCCAAGATACAAGTCATTAAGGATATTCCTACTCCCAAAACCCAAACAGAGGTAAGAAGTTTCCTAGGACATGMTGGATACTACAGAAGATTTATCAAGAATTTTTCCAAAATAGCTTCTCCTCTGTTTGTGTTAYTGATGAAAAATGCTGAATTCAAATGGACTAATTCTTGCCAGGAAGCATTTAATATGCTTAAACATCAGTTATCTATAGATTCTATTCTTAGAGGACCTGATTGGACATTTCCCTTTCATATATCCTCTGATGCTTCAGATACTGCAATAGGAGCTGTCTTGAGACAAGAAGAAAATCATCTCCATTATGCTATCTATTTCATCAACAAGAATATGACTCCTGATGAACTCAATTATACAGTCACCGAGAAGGAATTCTTAGTAGTTATCTACGCCATTAATAAATTTAGACATTACATTACTGGTTATTCTACCTTTGTCCATACTGATCACTCAGCTATCAAATACTTAATGAACAAACCTATCACAAATGCTAGAGTCACCAGATGGTTACTATTATTACAAGAATTTGATATTACAATTGTAGATAGACCAGGAAAAGAAAATGTAGTTGCTGATTTCCTTTCTCGGTTGACACCTGATGATGATACCCCAGTAGATGATTCCTTTCCTAATGAATATCTATTTGCAGTTTCTGCTCACTCACCTTGGTATGCAGACATTGCTAACTACTTGGTTGCAGGGAAGTTACCACCACACCTATCACACCGAGAGAAAAGAATAACCGTTCATCAAAGTGCTCAGTATAGTTGGATAAGTGGGTGTCTTTTCCATACAGGACCTGATCAAGAAATCCGAAGGTGCATTAGAGAAGATGAGGTTTATGATCTACTAAAATCTTGTCATGATGGCCTTTGTGGAGGGCATTTTGCTGATAAGAGAACATCACATAAAATTCTCAGGATGGGGTACTATTGGCCCTCACTCTTCAAAGATGCAAAGAAATATGTCCGAGCCTGTGATAGATGCCAAAGAATTGGCCAACCTAATCATAGAGATGAAATGCCATTAAACCCCCAGATAGTACTTGAACCATTTGAAAGATGGGCCTTAGACTTTGTAGGACCCATCAACCCCCCATCCAATAAAAAAGTTTACATAGTGGTCTGCACAGACTACATGACTAAATGGGTGGAAGCCAAAGCACTCCATAGAGCGACCGAAGAAGCAGTTATAAATTTCTTATTTAAAGACATCTTCATCAGATTTGGAGCGCCAAGAGAATTAGTTACAGATGGAGGACCTCCTTTCACTTCTCATGGTTTCAAAGCCACCCTTCAAAAATATCATATTCAGCATAGAATGCCTACAACATACCACCCCCAAGCCAATGGACAGGTGGAAAGCATAAACAAAGTAATAGAAGCCAGTCTCACAAAAACAGTGAAGGAAAATAGAAAGGATTGGTCCTACAGGCTCCCTGAAGCATTATGGGCCTACAGAACTACCTGGAGAAATACTACAGGATTCTCTCCCTATGAATTAGTCTACGAAAAGAATGTTGTATTTCCTGTGGAATTTGAAATAAAAACCTTAAGGACTACTTTAGCTGTCAACCTTGATTTGACCGATGCACAGACAACCAGGTTGCAACAGCTTAATGAATTGGAGGAGAAAAGACTAGATGCCATTCAGCAGACAACCATAATTCAATAGCAAAGATCAAAATGGCATGACAAAAATATCAAGAACAAGCAGTTCCAAAAAGGTAATTGGGCCCTAGTGTATGACTCTTGGTTCAAAGAATTCCAAGGGAAACTGCGTACAAGATGGCTTGGACCTTACAAAGTAGATACTGTTTTTCCCAATGGAACAGTAAGGCTCCTCACAATTGATGACTCCAAAACACCGTTACTTGTAAATGGTCATCGGCTCCATCTGTACCAACGCCCTATTTCCAAAGAAGATTTTAAGGCCGCATGCATGGCAGACTCCCATTACCTCTTCTTAGAGGGGGCTTCTACCCCTCATTGCAATTAATTCTTTTAAGTTAATTTCTTTAGTATTAGATTAGATTTTATTTACTAATAATCCCTGTCAAGAAATACCATGTTACAATCGATTTTTGCAGATTCCTAATTAAAGCACAGGCTACTAGGAAAGGACGATCCTATTTTACGAAGAGACAAGCTTTCCCTATTGCTGAAACACCATTCACAACAACTTTTCGCCTTCTCCCTATTGCCAAAACACTACAGTCCGACAATTCTTCACATTTCCTCATCGACGAAACAACACCATCCAACAATTGTTTCGCCCTTTTCTTTTCTRTTGCTGAAACACCAYTGTCAACCTTTTACCATTTCCCCATTGCTAAAACACCATTGTCCAACAGTTCTTCACATTTCCTCATCGAMGAAACAACACCGTCCAACAATTGTTTCGCCCTTTTCTTTTCTGTTGCTGAAACACCACTGTCAACCTTTTACCATTTCCCCATTGCTGAAACACCATTGTCCAACATTTCTTCACATTTCCTCATCGACGAAACAACACCGTCCAGCAATTGTTTCRCCCTGTTTCTCCTGTGGCTGAAACACCATTGTTCAACAGTTCTTCACATTCCCTCATCGATGAAACAACACCGTCCAACAATTGTTTCKCCTTTTCTTTTCTACTGCTGAAKCACCAACTTTTCAATATGACCCGTCAGCAAGCTTATGTGCTCTCATACTACATTTCGTCCTTCCAGTCAACAAAGCCTTGGCACAATTCATCCAACAAATCAAAAAGTCTCCGCCACGACTACTGCAAAACTATCATGGAAAGGCATTATATTTTGTTTACAGCACGAATCAGAAGGTAAGGCGAGGTATGTAAATTTTATGTAATACAGTTAAGCTATAATTAATGAGAAGATTCCAAATCACTATGACCACTCGAGTGCAATCATTATTAGCCGCACTTGACGGGAGGGAGGACATATCAAACCTTTTATACCATCATTTCACATGAATTCACCACCGCCATTCCTATTTTACCATCCTTTCGCGTGCTTTACCACCATTTGCATACCTTCACTCGAAAAACTCACTCTGCGCAGAAGATGTTACTCAAACTCTTTGACGATGTATTTTACCAAGCTGATAGCTATGGGAGGCTCTGTTATATGAAATGAACCCGCCACGACGACCCTGTTAGAACATTATCCAGTAGCTTATCGAATTTTTCAGTAGGCAGGATGGCTCGGTTATTTTCAGAGACTCCAGTTGTATGATGAACAACAGGTTTTCCAATTTGCTCAAAATCTCCAGGAAGACCATTCCATTGTTCAAGGGATCCGAATTTCAGTAACAGAAGAGGATATAGCATAGGTTTTGGGTCTCCCTACCAATGGCATTCGCATGTTCAACCGTAAACATATCATTCAGAATGCCCAGCAGAACTTCTTCTTGCCAGGGGAACAAATTGAACCTAAAGGTCGGGGTATCCGACTCAGCTCCTTGCCGCCTCCATGGTCGAAAGTTGCAAAATTCATCAAGCACTACCTCACCTGCGAAGGCCGATACCAGGTAGTCTACCAGCACGATTTTGTCATGTTGTCTCATTTACGGCATAATAGATTGGTGAACATTCCTTATTATCTTCTTGGTTGTCTCAAAAATATGTCGCATTACTGTAAAAAGGATAAATATCCCGCCCTTTCAGTCACCCATCACCGTCTCGTCCAACTTCTTATCCAAAAGAGTTTTGCCCAACAAAACCTTCCACTAAACAACCCACCTATAAACCCCCAAGAAGCCGTTGAAATGCCTGAAAATTTTCAGGAACAACAACCACAAAACCCTCCAGACTCTCCAGAAATACCCAACAGTCCGCCTACAGAACCAATCAGTCCAATTAACCCCCCTACCATACCAAGCCCGCCCCACACTATACCAGAATCATCCACTCCCGCCCTTCATATTCTTAGTGATGATTCTGAGCCAGACAACTCCCCTGCCCCATCATTGAAGAAAAACCCCCACGTAAAAGAAAGCAAATTCCTTTCTTTCCGCCCTTCTTACAAAGAAAACGAACAAAGGCCTCAACAAGGCCAGCCATTATTGCCACTGCCCTAGACCCCCAACCCATCCGACTAATACCCCGTACACCTCCAACCTCCCAAATGCCGGAATCTTTGCCTATTTCACAAGAACCAGAGGCCCATGGGGTTGCGACATCATCTGTTTCAAATCAAGTAGCTGAAACACAAGAACCAGCTACCCATTCAGTAGCTGAAACACAAGAACCAACTACTCATTCAGTGGCTAAAACACAAGCACCAACTACTCATCTAGTGGCTGAAACACAAGAACCAGCTATAGTTGTCACACAAGAACCGGCTACAGCTGCAACACAAGAACCAACTACTGATATTGATACTGAGATGCAGGAATCAGAGGTCCAGGGTGTTGCAACGTTACTTTCCTTACATCAAGAATCTAAAACACAAGAATCAGCTGCCATTCCTATAGCTGCTCCACAAGAACCAACTAGTGAGGCTGTGACTACCACACAAGAACCAGTCATCCCTCAACCAGAACCAACAATGGCCTCTGTCTTGCAAGAAAACGAGTTTTTAAAGTCTGAACTGGAAGCATACAAGAAAGAACTATCCATGGCAAAGGAAGCATATGAAAAGGAACTTAATTTGCACACCCTAGCTCGTATAGAAACCATGTCAGAGGGGACTACAACAGAGAGCTCATGTAAAGAATATATGTGTTGTCAATGTGGGGATATCTACTATCAAGCAGGCTACAAGGTAATTCAAGTCCCAATGCCAAGAGCTCCCCCTACTCCTTCAACTTTTGTAGTCAAAGAAGAAGAACCTATTGTCACACAAGAACCAGCTACAGCTGAAACACAAGAACTAGCTACAGCTGAAACACAAGAACCAGCAAAACCTCCCAAGATTAAGACTAAGCCCTGCATGGCAAAAAATGAAACCCCTGTTTTTGTTAACAAAGATGTACATACAATACCTATTGAGGAAGTTATACCTCCTAGCCAGATCAATATCCACACTTTTGTGGAACAATCTACTCAGACCTTACCTCACCTCACTACTTGCAACGCTGAAATACAGACTCAGCCATGGGATGAGTAGGCAGTAATACAGAAATGGAAGAAAGAGTATGTTGCTACACAGGCCAAAATCCTGCAAGAGCACAGACAAATCTGGATAAATCATACCTACTCAAATTGGGAAGCTTTAGAGCAGACATGTCAGGAATCTCGTGCCCTAAAGAAACAGAACAAAGAGTTGAAAGGCAGATTGGCCTTGGTATTTGACTTGGCACAAAATCTATTGGCCACAAGGAAACCATCCTGCAATTACTCCTTGTTCCTTATGGAACGACTCACATGGTTTCAGATCAAATCAATCACAGAAGGCAGACCCCATGCAGTACTACACCCAACAGATTTTGTCAAAACCTTTACAGAAGCATCTGCTAGGGATTAGCACCTCCTCTGTGAGGCATATTTTCATAACGAGGCCATTCCCAAGAATAGGCAGCTGAACCTTAATCCTCTTGTCGGGGACATCCAGATTCGGGCATTCACCTCCTTTCTCCACAATCAGATTTTGTGGCAGGATGACTTCCTGTCTGCCAAGCACAATGAATATAACCACCTTCTCTGGATAAGACTAGAACCACAGAATGCAGCCACCTTTGTCACATTATATTATCAGTTCTTAAAGAAACCAGGGATGACTGAACATGTTCAGCAACTACAATCAACAGTGCTTCAGGATTGTCAGCACTTCATCAAATCCATAGAGATTACTGCCCTCTAGGAAAATAACTTGTTTTGGCATTAATCCACTGAGAAAAGACAGGAATACAATCCTTTTAGCCCCACTAACCTCTAGGTAGAAATCTCCAGGGTACCTAACTACATCCAGTGCGTTCAACAATGTGCTGAAAGCTGGATAGGGTACCGGTTTTATTTTCCTATACTCTGGTTGCCAATAGAAAGATATCAAATCCATTATAAGCTGCCTAAGAAGACAGAAACAGTAGCCTGGCAAAGGTTACAACGGGTCCAAGGGTTCAGAGCGCCAACAGACAGTACCTCCCACAACTACTGCTTGAGTAACTTGCACGCTTAGAGTTGGTATTCAGACTCTGATTCAGAGTGAAGTTGCCTGAGGACATGCAACACTTTAAGTTGGGGGGGATGTTAGGACCACACAATGTACCTTTTTGCCCATACTTTTTGCCACTATTACACTCTTGATCACCCACATTTAAACTCATACTATCACTTTATCTTATCTTTTCAAAGGTATACAATGTCTCTTCTCATTACTATACGTTTAATCTGTTTTGCATATTATTTTACATCACTCTCGTACTTAACCATTGATTAGAAATGTATAGGTGCTGAAACAGTTCAAACCGCAGATTAGCATTTGAGGCCTGTTGCTGAAACAACAACTCATAGAAGTTGTTACACAATCCATGGTTGACGACGTTGAAACATAGAAGTTGTTACACAGTCCATGGTCGACGATGCTGAAACACAGAAGCTGTTACACAGTCCATGGGCGACGATGCTGAAACACAGAAGCTGTTACACAGTCCATGGTCAACGATGCTGAAACACAGAGGAAGCTGTTACACAGTTCATGGCCGATGATGCTGAAACATAGAAGATGCTACACAGTCCATGGACAACAATGCTGAAACACAGAGGAAGCCGTTACACAGTCCACGGTCAACAACAACTCACATAGATTGAATATAATAGTTGCACCGTGAGCCAAGCACCAACCATCGCTGCTGCCTAAGTGATGAAACAGTCAGAACGCAAATCCCATGGCTGAAACAACCCGCAATTTGTGATGCCGAAAAAACATACAACATCAGTAACAAGAAAGAGTTGTTACTCCATCCGTAACAACAACACCTCAGTCAGCACTCATAGTAGCATTCTGTTGCGGAAGACTAGGAGACCCTATTCCAGTTTAGAAAGTCGATTCGACTAAGAATAGGACCCAGATATACACCCGTAATTTGTTGATCAATTGTACCGAAGGGATTCCCCTCTTTAAATAAGAGGAAATCACCATTCGAAGATATCCAGTTTTTGTACTAAGAAAGTTTCACAAAGAAGGACGTACTTCATTTTCAGATTGTAATATGATACATTGATAGATGAATAAAAGACTGTTTTGAGCATCCTTCTCTCGCCTCTTCGTCTCAGGGGAATCTTGTGAGAAGGGAGGGCCCACCTTCTTCACAAGATTCACCCATTAGTTTTATAGTGTGTTAGTGTGATCTCTGTTTATGTCTTGATTAATTTTTTCTTTGCTGAAACACTACTGAACTCTGTCTTGTTAAGAATTCTATTTTATTGAATGTTACATTGCTTTCATGAAGTTCATACTTGGTTAATTGTTAATCATTTTAATTAGCAATCTTGTGTGATGGATTTATGAAGTGTGTTAATCAGAGACTGGTGCCAAAGGTTCTTTATTAAAGGAAGGAATTAGGGTCTTGTTCTCTATTAGAAGTAGTCAGTTTTCAATTACTTTCATGAGTGTGCTAATCAGAGACTGGTGCCAAAGGTTCCTGCTTAAAGGAAGGAATTAGGCTCCTGTTCTCTGTTAGAAGTAGTCAGCATTCAATTATCTTCATGAGTGTGCTAATCAGAGACTGGTGCCAAAGGTTCCTGCTTAAAGGAAGGAATTAGAGTCCCATTCTCTGTTAGAAGTAATCAGCTTTCAATTATTTTCACGAGTGTGCTAATCAGAGACTGGTGCTAAAGGTTCCTGCTTAAAGGAAGGAATTAGGGTCTTGTTCTCTGTTAGAATAGTTAAGCCTTCAATGCATTAATGAGTTCATGAAAGTGTGTTCACCAGAAGCAAAGTGTTGAAGTTCCTGCTTGGGAATAGGGTCCTGTTCTTTGGTTACAGAATAGTTGTTCTTTCCTATTGCAGTTGTATTTCAATGTAATCCAGGATTCTTTAGATTAATCATCTCTTCAAGCTCTGCAATAAGTAGTTTGCTTTTCTGTAATTCAAGCTAGGACTTCAGTTCATTCAAGGCAAGTGTGATTAATATAGTTTCCTTTACTACAACTCTAGGTTTCTTTTGGAATTGAGCATATATAGTGCGTGGTTACCTTTGAAATAAACAAACTTCCCTGGGTTGACAATTTATGTAGCACTTGATTGTTTAAATTAATTAAGCAATTATAGTGACCAACACTTGTCACTCCAAGTTGCGATAGGTGATACTCTGAAATGGAGTCTTTTTGATGCTCTGATCTTTCGCCATGCGTCCTCTTGATCAACGGTCAAGATCTTGTCATGCCTGTTAAACATTTGCCAACATAATGAGATGAGAGCTAAGGGTTCTCTTATGAAGGATTCAAAAGAGTATGATGACATATGACATTCAAACAAGTTCCATGTCCAAGGGAGACATCAAGCTACCATAATGATAAAATGCTTGACCCACTTCTCAAAATTCTCCCCCACCCATATAGGACAGTACCTCTTTGTTTTTTAGCGAGCTTGAAGAAGATAAAAAATGCTCGGTTAACTCATCTTCGATTAATTCCATATTCACATGTTAAATGAATGTGAAGAAGGAAGGGATTCGTCTGAGACGGGTCCTTCCTTGTTTATATTTTATGAGTCCAAGGAAGGAAAACTTGATGATCTTTTCATATTTAGAGAGTTTGAAAATATTCGATAAAGAAGACTCGACAATGGAATTTTTCACAAAGTTAGTCCCCAGGGTCAAAAAACATATAAAACGATACCTAGGAGAACTCTTCTAATCATGCTTGACTAGAGTATTCATTTTTCATAATTAGTCTAACGAGGCCAAAAAATGGGTAAACTATCACTCGAAGACACCCATTCTAACCATTTAATGAGTGTGAAAGGAAACAAGCTCACTATAAAATATTTTCATGTTTAGAGAGTATGGAAAGAGCTTAAAGGAGACTCCAAAGAGTTCCTTTTTTGTATATATTTTATGAGCTTGAAAAAGAGATAAAAATATACTTGGTAACCTATTATCATGTATGAATGAGCATGAGAAAGAACAGAGAATGAGCTCACTAAATTATTCTCATGTATTTATGAGAACAAGAATGAACAAAGACAAAGACTAATCTTAAGAAGCTTGGGGCTTAACTCCAACATGACACCCAAGGGCTGGATACATGCCCCCAAGATTCATTTCATCCACCGACTCTTATTATGTTTCCAATTGATATATTCAATATAATTCCTGGCTACTAAAATAAAAATGTTCACCAGAGGGGGAGGAAGAAAGAATATTAATTTTCCAAGGAGGGTGAAAAGAAGTTTTAGGTACGAGATCTAATGAAAGACTTGACTTAATGGGAGATGTGGTTGCTTCATTTTTTAACGAGATTGACACATGAATAGAACTATGTTCATAACCTATGGGTTCAATTCCCAGATCTGTGTTTCATTTTTTAATGAGCTTGACATAGGAAAAGAACTATGCTCACGGTCATCTATTTCATTTTTTAACGATCTTGACACATGAAAAGAACTATGCTCACATAGCTCTAATTGATAATGGCTTCCAAGAGGACAATTCTCTAGAAGGAATACATGTCAAGGGACAATCCTCGATCATGGCTTCGAATATATCTTCGCTATATCGAAAAACTACACTCTGGAAGGAATACATGTCGAGGGTCGCGATAGGGGTAAGGAGATCAAGTTCTAATATCCCTATTGAAGAGATCACCATGTCAAATATTGTATCTAAATCTACAGAAGGGATATATTCCTTCTCGTTTGGAGTTGAATGCATGGGACAAGTTGCCACATAATTGACCTATGGTAGGGACGACACCACTTGCATATAAGGACCATTTAGGGAATTCAGATGATTATCCGTCATATGAGGGCCAATGAATGAAATATGGTCTATGGTCACCATGTTTCCATTGTGAGGGAAACACATCATGTGAAAAACGGTGGACACAACATCCTTCATATCATAAACATAGTCTCGCTCGAGGAGAAAATTAAAATCCAAGGGGTCATGGACTTCCATCACATCAATAAAGGAAATTTTCCCTCCTAAGGTAACATGAAACTGAGGAAGGATTCCTAAAGGTTGACTAGCCCTTCTGTTAAAAGCCAACAAATTCTGAGTCACTGGTGCAAGTGGAGAAGAAACTAAATCTTTCCAAGCAATGGAGGATAAGATACTAATGGATGCACCCTCGTTGACAATAGTTTGAGGGAAGTCCCTACCACAAACCTGAATAATGATCTGGAAAGGTATGTAGGAAGGAAAATGAGGTCTATTTAGCATATTCCAATTGAAAAGAATGAATTGATTACTTGGAGGGGGTTCCATGGGAGTAGGATACATTCCCCCTAGCACATGAGGATTTGTGTCAACAAGAAATAAATGAGCAGTATCAGTTTCACTCTTTAATGGGAGAGTGGGATCGACTGATGATGGGGTCATATTGACCATGTTGACTTCACTCACTAAATAGGGAGTGGGATTGATTGATGATGGATTCAGATCAACCACTTTGGTTTCACTCTTCAAAGGAGGAGTGGGGTCGATCGATGATGAAGTCGAATCAACCAATTTGGTTTCACTCTTCAAAGGAGGAGTGGGATCGACCGATGACAGAGTCATATTGACCACTTTGGTTTCACTCTCTAAATAAGGAGTGGGATCGACCGATGACGAAGTCAGATCAACCACTTGATCAAATAATGGTAGGTTGGGAGAAATCTTACAATAATGAGGTAGAAGAGGTTTATAAGAAACAACAATGTCTTCTAAAAATTTGGAGGCTTCATCCATATGAGGGAAAAGGTGATTTTGATGATCACCTTGACATAAACTACAAGGAACATTGAATCCACTTTTCTTCTCCCCAACATTACTATCACTAGATGAAGGTTTGTCACCAACATGATGACCATAGGCTGACGACACAGACTGAAGGGAACCTGAGGACCACACTCCTAGAACCTTTAGGATTCCAACTCAATCTCAAAGAAGGTGGTCACCCTTGCAAATCATGCAAGGGAATTTGGGCTTACGAAGCGTAGAGGTGGATGTATTGATGGTGTCAACAGTCCCAATGGTATGTGGTTGTTTGGCCCCTTGCTTGTTTTTATTCTTCTTCTTCTTCTTCTTAACCTCCTGGTTAGTGGAAACAAGGCTTTCACCAGGGAAGGACGAAGAAAATGAAGAATATGCAACAGGGGAATAAGGAAAAGGGTCAACATGAGGTTGACATATTCGAATGGGGGAGTTACATTCAAAACAATGGGCACATTGAGAAAAACTGGAGTGGATAACAACCATACAAGTAAGCCTATTGTGAGACTAGGTAAAGTCAAAGTAGCAATATAAGGCGTGCCAACATTCCCAAAAGAAGGAAGAACAAAAGGTTCCTCGGGAAAAGGGGTCCCTTGGTTGGTAGATCCTAGAATTGATGCCATAGACTTAGAATCACCCAAAAGTATCCTAAATCAAACAACACACACTACCAAAGTCCCTAAAATATAAGAGAAAACAAACTGGAGTAGGGATCTTCCAAGGATGGGATATGGGGATGCCAACAAAGATATGAGAAGCAACTACCCCGAACTCCACTTGCATCCCTACCCAGTGCAAGTAACCTTGCTTTCATAGAGTCAGCCTCCAAGGGAACTAAAAGTGTGATACGAGGTATGCCTCAGGTACCACAAGGAACCTTTTGAAGAAGGATTCCCCCCTTGCAGTCATCTGTGTAGAGACCTAGGAAAAGAAACTATGGATACCGATTTCATAACTGACGAATGGGTAGGTAATAGTCAACGGTCAAGACTTTATCAAATGGACTTTCCACTCTTCAAGGCTCCATACTTACTAAAATTCCACTAGGAAAACAAAGGAGGGGAGATATCAAGATGTTGCTTTCATTTTACCTCGTGATTAAATCCCTTGCTATAGGAGGTCTCCCAACTATCACCAATTTCTACTACTTGGATTTCTTACTCTCGCTAGTGTTCTAGAGTCTCATGTAGGTGGCCTTAGAGGATTTACTCTCCACCCTACAACCAAGGCCATAAAAACCTAGACTTGTGATCATTTTCTAGAAAGGAAGAAGTCCAGTTCATTTTAGATTAAGCGTTTGTTCATTTTATGGTCATTTTTTAATCAAGGAGATGGAAGTGAAACTGATGGTGTGATGACCTTGAATCCAAAAAGAACAAAACAATATGAAATGCAATTTTTTTTTTTAATGAACCCTATATACGAGAGGGATGAAAGTTGTTCTTTTCTTTCAAAAATTAATCTACTCAAATCCCAATGAAATACAACAACCAAAAACACGTCCCAAATCCTAAAAAGTGGCTCAAGATACTACTTCTCAAATGCACCAGAATTACTTGCAAAAAGACTGGAATATGGTGTTTTATACTTTCTTCTTTTCCAGAGTTATTAAACAACTTGAGAAAATGACAATTTATTTTGCTACTTTAAACCCAAAAGGAAAGATTAAATGACTCAAAAACAAGCCTCCAAGCAAAAGAAATGAAGAAAGGAAAGGAATCAACCCAATAATGAACCAAGTATGAAGAGACCCTTAAAACAAGAAATATCAAATCAAACTTGAAACCAAAGCACAAGGAAGTTTCAAAAGATTAAAATGATAATCCAACTTGAGAATGAAACTCATTAGATCAAGAATCAGAGAAATGAGACAAACCATGCACAAGCATACAAATAAAGCTAAGGGATAAAATAACTCCTAAGCAAGGATGAAAAAGAAAATTGAGATGAAAAATAAAGAAACCAAAAAATCTGAATAAGAGACGATTACACTCATCTAACCATTTGGAAATTATCATAGAGACTCAAGGAAGAACCTCAAACAGTCACAAAAAACTGAGTAAAATATGAGAAAAAGAAAAAAACAGGGTTCAGAAACTAGTCTGCTATAGGAGGACGCTCCCCTTGAAAGGCAGACAGAGCATCCAAGGGGTGATGGCTGCAGCCTAATGATCTATAAAGAGGTGACCATGATGCTTTGTGGTAGTTAGACAGGGGGATACCAAGGGGTAATGGATGCTCTCGTGAGGTCCCATAGAATTAAATTTGACAAAATGTCTCAGAAAACATTAGGGTTTTGATCAACATAAGGGTGCCAAAGGAAAAGAATCAATGTGTAGACCAATTCAAAGGATGCAAAGGGATAGAAACCTTAGAATAACTAGATGATTTCCCCAATGTATTTTCCGATTTACTATGGTGAGAATTCTCCCCCTACGGACAGGTTGAGTTCCCCTAGTTGGGTTTCCTTCAACTAGACAATTAACAACAAATGCATCCTAACATTCTCATCACCATCTATTCTATATTATTGTAAAAGAGTTTAAATTAGAGAATGAATTAATGATTATGTACCTTATTTCTGAATTTTGTCCTCGTTGCTCCAGTAGTTGAGATTCTCAGTGAAGATGATTCACAAAGAACAAACAAAAAATACCCTACGACTATCAATCAATAGATAACAGTAACTCTACTTATGCTAACTTAAAGATAAGTAAACATAATCAAGATGAGAACACTATGATTTTAGGGAAATAGGGCAAGTTATATTATCAATAAGAGTATGGAACACTTACAACCATTGGGTGCAGCTGCATTCCTCCAAGCTCCCTTCTTCAACCCTTGATCACACTTTCAAGACCTTCTCCCAAGATCAAAAAATTAACTCTCTGAACATCCTTGTCCTAATTTCTCATAAGATCATAAGTTTGATGCTCTGTCTGGTTCCTCTCCCCCAAGCCATGGATGGCCTTGGTTATATAAAATTCAAGGGATCCAACCAGCAAGTCTAAATGGAGGAGATAGTTGAGTAWTTTAATGGATTGAGTAGATATTTAGTTTTATATTTTTTATCATRGAATGGAAGGAAGTTGGACAAATATTGATAAAAACAATGTAATACACCCATATCCTTCTTGAGATATGCCTCTAGATTCATGGGATTTGACCAAATATGCATGGTCGTTCCCCCAGAGAGGTGTATAGGGCGTCCATGATGCCCCTTTAATACTGKAACAAGAGTATGGATTCCCCCCCGGAGTGGGGAAGGGGGAGACCATGATCAAATAGGTCTATAAAGACAAGGGGGAAAGTGAGATTTCGACCCTCAAATGCTGTTTTTCTTCCTCCAACTTCAAAAGGGATCATGACATATGATTTTTACATGGTAACAAGGTCATAATACTTAGGAAAGTGCAACACTTGTGCCATGACATTGTTCCATTGCAACCACAACACTTTGGGTGCGTTGTCATTAGTACAACACTTAGCAAATTGAAATGCGAAACTTAGCTAGGTGTGATAAAATGGAGTATAACACACATAGCCAATACATAGTCTGTTTTCAACACCTATCTGTATAATCCATACAACTCACCGTGTTGTGCTTGCACACTTATGTACTTCCAATACTTCAAATAGTTTCCAAAAAACACTTTATATTTTCAACCTACCCAATAGAGAAGAACTTCCATTTTAATTCATTTACTATGTATGTAAATTTAGGATTCATAGGAATGCACACCAAGAAAAAAATGTTATAGTTACTAACTCTTTTTAGTTCTATTCGATTGGTAGTTCCATACAATTTATTGAAATGAGGAATAACAATATAATTTTTTTTTTTTGAAACCTTCGCACCTTTACTATATTAACTTTTTTCTCTACAAAGAGATTAGATAGATTACTTAGAACAGAAATGAACTATGGTGGCTATATTTCCTAGAACAAAAATGAACTATGGAAACTATTGTATCACATGTTCAAGGGTTTAAAATGCATTGGAACAATAGAATAAAACGATTGGCCAAAGACATATATTTTGTACTTCCTCATTTCACACGGATATGATGCCTGCACAAGAAAGACTTGGTCTATTTTCAACACTTGTCCAGAGAATTCATACAACCCACCACATCATGTTGTGACAATTATGTAATTTAAATACTTCAAATAACATCCAAAGGACACTTTCTATTGGAAACCCTCCCAAGAGAGAATAAGTTGCATTCTAATTGATTTCATGTGTATGTAAATTTAGGATCCATAGTAATGTGGACCAAGAAAAGTTATTAGAGTTGTTATTTGTTTTCAGTTCTATTTGGTTGGTGGTTGTATACAAGTTAATTAACTAGGGAATAACAATATAAATTGTTTATTTTAAAATATTGGGATCGATGTTGTATTAACTTTTGGCTCTGCAAAGCCATCAAAAAAATTACTTGCAACATAAATGAACTATGGAAACTATCTTATAACATGTTCAAGGGTTTAAAATGAATTGCAATAGTACAACAAAATGATTGACTAAATCCATATCTTCCGCACTTTCTCATTTCGAGCAGGTTTGATGCTCGCACAACCAAGGCTAAATGGCCTATTTTCAACACTTTGTGTAGAGAATTCATACAACCCAATGCATCATGTTGTCGCACTTTCATACTTCCAATACTTCAAATAGTTTCCAAATGACACTTTCTATTTGCAACCTACCCAAAAGACAAGAAGTTGCATTCTAATTGATTTCATGTCTATGTAAATTTAGGATTCATAGTAATGCACACCAATAAAGGTTGTTATAGTTGTTAGTTGTTTTCAATTCGATTTAGTTGGAGATTGCATACAATTTATTGAACTAGGGCATAGAAGTATAAATTGTTTATTTTGAAATCCTGACATGGAGGCTGTATTAACTTTTTGTTATGTGAATCCATCAAACATATTACTTGGAATGGAAATGAACTACGACAGTTGTCTTATCACGTGTTCAAGGGTTTAAAATGCATTAGAATAGTATAAAGAAATGATTGGCCGAAGCCCATGGAAAAAATAATGTAGAAACGAAGGATATGTGTTGAGAAAGAACTGGGAAAAAACATATCGATGGCTTGTATAGTTTTGACACATCTGCAATTATTGAATTGAAGCTATAAACTTTTGAACAATTTTCTATCATACATAAATGTTAGTGAAATTGTGCAATTCACTATGTCTTCAATTTTATATTTAAAATATATATGAGTTTGCGTATATGTGAAATAAATAACTTGTCATTTGGAACCTTTTGTACATATTTGTTTACAATACACAATTGAATAAAAAATATTTCACTTAATGCAATGATTAAACATCTTGTTTCTTATTGAAGTTTGATTGCATTTGGTTCTATCTAGGCAAATTAGAAAATTATTATTAGTGTTTATTCTCAGACATGTATCATAGACACTATATACATATAAATATACTCATTTATACCAACCTTATTAGATTAATAGAAATCACATTTATTATTGCATCACATTGACAAGTGAGCGAATATACTTGTAGACATAAATATATCAAAGAAGACTAGATACAATTGCAATTTCCTATGAAAGGATTGTGCGAGATTGTTTGTTGACGTAATTCCTAACGCTATGAACATATGCATATGACGTTTGCAAACAACTTCAAATTTGTCAAAGATGTCAAGTCCGAAGGAAAAATTTCAAGTCAAAAACAATTCCGAAATCATCAAACCAAAAAATATTTTTCCAATTGCAATACAACCCTACCTACAATATATAAACATCACAATATAACAAAAGAAACACTATATAAATACTTAGTTCAATGTTCATTAAAATTTTGACATAATTTAATTGCAAAAATTGAATACAATGACAATACAATCTTAACAATGGTCAGTGAATACTTTGGAGTCAAAATACATATACAATTCACATGGTATTTTTGCTATGGAAAATAAATAGATAATGTGTATATACAATGTATATATTTCTATGCATCAACATTTAGATCAATATTAAAAATAATTAAATAAATGTTATAGTTTCTGCACACATAAATTGAAAACAAGACATAGAACTCATGGTAGATGCAAAACAACATCGTTTTCATTTAATGTCAATCCCATTTGTAGGGTGAGGTTTCCCTAGTTCAATGTAAAATTTTTATGCACTCAAACATCGAATAGCATATAAACAATACTTTGGATTTTTTTTGCAGCTATATTTCATATAGCATTTCTATCAAGATAGGAAGCAAATCATGTAGTATAGGTTCCCTTGTAATGCATTGCACATTGTTGTTGTCCATCGTGTGTGTAATAGTAACCTATTAGGATATTTAGACACTTAGGAGTTCGTTAAGATCAACTTGGTCTAATGTGTTGTTACGTAAAAATTGTGTTTCTTAGTTTGTTTCTTTAATATGCATTAGTATGCATTTAAGTTAGGTAATCCGACGATCATGATATGTTACAGTCATAGAGTGATCTGACAGTTCATATCCTCCTCGATCTTAATGACTACATTGATCTGTGGCTTAACACTCAATTGGTCCATGACCTCTATTTAAAGAGCAAGGAGGGTAATTTTCCAATGATCGATTTTGAGAAATGGTTTTGTAAATATCCTTGTAATATTTTTATTTTGCATTAATAAATTGCTCCAAGTCGCCACATTGGTTGGGGTAGTGGATCTTTCCTTATAGGGGTTTCACCATGTCAAAACATTGGTGTGTTGATATTTGATCTGGTTGTGTGAGTGGTTACTGAAGGGGTTCATCCTTTGTTGGAATACCTATGCTTTCGAGCATGGTATTAGAATGCATTTGAAGATGACCTACTCCCATCGTAGATATATATCGTGAAGTATTATTTCCACATGAATATAGTTTCTTCCATTTACATACATTTCTAGGCTAAGAGGACTATTCCATTGTGTCTGGAGTGCTTGTTTCAGTTAGGAACAGATTTTGTTTCACTCGATTTTTTTTATGTTTTCCCAAGATATGGTCATTTCAGTTAGATCCGAAGGTATAAAGCCCAAATATGCCCTTTTAAAATGTTTGCATAGAAAATATTTCGGTGTTTTTTTTTTTTTTTTCCTACTCTTTTCGATTTGCATATTCTCTTTTCCCTACACTTTGTGTGATTTCAAAAAGTCAGAAACAGAGCGGAAAGGGTTTTCTTATCTGTGTATGCTCTTTTCCATGTGCTTTGTGTGATCTCGGTAAACTAGAAACAGAGAAAATTTTCATTTTCTGGGTAATTTAACCGAGATCTAACCCTTGTTGTTGTCAAGAAGTGAATTTTTTTTCTCGTGTGAAAAGATTTTTTTATGAGCATGCTCTCTGAAGTTGTCTTCAACAACAACAACAACACTCATCCTTATAAACAATATAATATGTTTTGTACTAGTTCACTTGGTTAAAAGTTTCTTTATTAATTAAGAGGCCTTGAGTTCAAGTCTCTTTTTTGTTTTTGTTTTTATTAAMTTTCATTCATTTATTGTAAAATGCATTTTACTTCAGTTATAAAATTGAATCACTATTAATAATTTTAATATTTATTTTGAGTTATTTTGCATGCAACTTTCATTTACAAAGTAACTTCATTGTGAAAGTGATTTCCACTTATTCTATAAAAGTGGTTCACTTCATATGTAGCTTATTTAAAAGCGAGCTTTAGGAACAATTACAAGGAGTATCACCACATGGACCAACTTCTACTTGCCACATGGCTCTTTAGTTCCCCTTTATGCCTTTTTTCAAAAGGGCACAACTTTCACATTCGAAGTTCGTTTTCACTGCCATTTTTTATTAAACAACCTATTTTTTTGAGATATTTCCATCCATACCATCATTTTATTTTCTTTTTTACATATTTTAATATGAAATCTCCTAGTGATGTTTTTCTTACCAGTACCAACTAATTATCATGGAAATATCATATGTATGATGTATTAAGTGTTGTTTTTCTTCATGAGATATAATCGATATATTATTACAATAATGAATGTTCCATATATAGGGAACATATGGTGACCATCCATGAAAGGATGCGTCCCTTGAATAATCAATAACTATTTATTATTATCATTTACTTATTATATATGATATTTAATAATAAATAATTATATTATTAATTATTGATCCAAGAGAATGTCTTCCCAATGTTGTGCAAACATCAACACTCCCTCTCAACGACGGAGACATTTTTCATCATGCTAAGTTTTTTTTTTCTGAATTATACAAACTTCACCCTAGAATCATGACACTTGTCTTTCAATCATGGGAGACATTTCTCTCCCACCTGAACCGAGGAGAAAAATATTTCTTTGACTCTCCCTCTGAGCCAATTAACTCTCTCTAAGGTCAGGCTCACTCTAGGTACGCAAGTAATATCATATAACATCTTGAGTCTTTATCATTCCTTCTCAAATCCCCATGATTGGGACAAATACCACACCATGATATTTCACCACAAGTACACACATGTGAGTGAATCTCATCCTGATGCTAATTGACATGTGGAAAGCACTTCAAGAACCTTGAGTCCATATTATTCCTTGTCATGATCAAGGAAGGAATATGTCTAGGCCCATTTACCACAAGTGCACCTTTATGATAAATGTATCCTATCTCCCTTTTTCTGCAGCCCAATCTAGGAGAAGGTTCGCTTGATGTTGAAACTTCAACACTCCCTCTTAGATAGGGAGGTATCTTTCCATAGTAGTACACAAATACTATCTAGAGACACACAATATCCACCAGTGGTACACAACCACCATAGTATAAAATGGTTTGTCACACATGGCACTCCCATGTGGACTTCTAGAGGATACTCCCTCTAGGAACACTTAGGTTCAACTCCCCATTGTTTATGATGTCAAGGCTAACTCCCTTGACATGTACTCATGTGATCTCAACAAGGGATGTTGGTATATAAGCCCAAACACACTTATCACTTCTCAAATAAGTGCCCTCACAGATCAACTCAACACAATTCATAGAGGAGTACGAACTGGAGAATAGGTCACACATGGCACTTCCATGTGGACTTCTAGAGGCTAATCCCTATATAAACACTAGGGTTAACTCCCCATAGTGTGTGACATCAAGTTCAACTCCCTTAACATGTCCTCATGTTCTCTCTGCATTGGACGTTGGCATATAATCCCAAACACACTTATCCCTTCTTTGATAAGTGTCCTACTTATCCCTTCTTAGATAAGTGTCATTACATATCAAACCAAATCAGTCACAAAGGATTACGATTTGGATAATGTCTCAGGAAGTTGCAAACATCAACACCCCCTCTTAGCAACGAAGGCATTCTCTGCCATGCTAAATATGTAACAAAATTAATCAAACTATGTCCTGATAAGGGGTTTGGTAAGAAAATTAACAACATGTTCATATTTAGGAAGGTAGTACACCAATACTACCTTCCTCTGCACCATGTCTCGAATGAAATCATACGATAAGCCTCTGAAGCCTCACTGCTTCCATGAATTGCGTGATTGGCTTCGATATTTTCTTCCTCTACAGTATTGAGGGTTATAGAAGTCTATTTCCACAAATCCTGACTGATCTCAAGCTGAAAAAACACCCTATGGTTCCCTTTTTGTCAATTTCACTCTCTGCCTGGTCAGAACTATATATATCTCTGCAGCCACTCTTCATCTCCTGAGACATATCCAACTATCCGACACTGTTACACCTACTCTGTTGCAACTTAGTCTGCAGTTAATCTATTTAGAACTGAGAGTGTCTTAATAATTTCTCCCTCAGGAGATGGAGGTGACTCCTCCTTTGTCTCTTCTCTCTCTGACACTGAAGGTAGTTGTTCCTCCTTCTCTGGAGGTAAATCAATCTCTTCTACCTCTGGATGTAGTACAAGCTCCCTCTCTGGTAGTGCCTCTACATACACTGGAACTGCTGCCATGCCTGACTCCTCAACATCTCATGGCTTGAATCATGTACCGGGATTGCTACAACTGCTCCCTGTGAGTCTCATACTGTATCTTCCTCCATCATAGGGTCCGTCACCATAGCTTGCATTCATGGTCACTGGAAATATCGATGACATGCATAACAATATTAAGCACCCGTACCAGGGAAAGTGACTCAAATACAATAAGACATCTTCCGATCTCTCGTACYGAGGAAAATGTTCCTTCAAAGAATTAAGGGTTCCTATATCAGGGATAATGACCCTTGTTGCAATTTTTCTTGTTTCCCAATGTCTACTACAGTCAATGTTTTCATGAGAAACTGAATTCATCGATAGTCTCACGCAATTTTGATTGYCACAGTGAATCAATGCAGGATCAAGCATCTGACTGAATGAATATGCAAGGATCTTTTGAATCCATATTTCTTCATGGATTGCCACACTAGCTACTATGTAATCCTTCTCTTTTGTACCAAGTGCTATGGAATTTTGCTTCCTGTTAATACGAGAAATCATAAAAAAACCCAATCTAAAGCAATAATATGAAGTGTTCTCTCTATCCAATGCACTCCTTTCCCAATCAGAGTTTGTATAAACTTGCAACTTTACATCCTCGTTTGAAAAATATTTCAAATCATAACTAATTGTGCCACATAGATATCTAAATAGTATTTTTTGATGTAACATGTCCACATGAATGTCTCATCACTACTAAAAAAAAAAAATCATTCGACCAAGATGGTGTATGATCCCGAATTTGAATTTCAAGGTCTTGGTTTCTTTCAAAAAGTGAAGACGTGGGAAAAACAGTATTCATCCTCATTTTCCAAAGAAATCAACTCCTTTCTCCTCTTATTACTTGGAGAAATATCCACTGCATCATTAAATGGATTAGTAGATAAATTTAACCCAAACCCATTGAGACAATTTTTCAATGGAGTAGGCTTCTTCAAGCGGTTGAAAGGGTTTATGTTTACAAGATCAAAATCAATGTTAGGATAGTTCCTCCAATATGAAAATGCCTCTGCATCCAATGGAATAGAAAAGTACAAACCCCTACCAATAACATCCATCCATTGCTTCCTATCAGATTCACTTAAATTCAACAAGTTAGGAGATCGCAAAACCTCAATCCCATGCAGGCATTGAGGATTGGACAAGACTCTTTAATATTTTCATTTCATCCAATGAGATTGAACAAACCCTTTCTCGAAAATAAAAGGGAACTGTGGCTGCCCAATCCTAGCATGCCCATTCATATAACTACGAATTTTCATATTTCCCAATGCATTTTTACGCCTCTCCTTGAAGATCCAATTATACATATTCTCGGTATCATGTTCAACTAGGAACGAATCAAGGCCGAGGGAAAGATTTCTCAAACACATAGGATCTTGCACCCTCTTCAGTGATATTTTTCTTGGCAGTTTCACAGTCTTCTTAGGTGCTTGAATCCATAAAAAGTAGGTTCGAGGTGTTCTCCATCGATAGAGTTTTCAAGAACATTTATGTCATTTTGTTTTCAAAGATATTGGCTTTCAATTAAATCAACGACTATCAAAATATCAACAGTGGTGGCATTCGTTCCAGTCATGTAAATACCTCTTTTTAGTGTCTTTTTAATATTTCTCCTTAAAGAGAACCAACCCGTCGATTCTATAATTCAGAGTCATATTAAAGGAAACTACATCATTGTTACCGATGATAATCATATTCCACTCAAAACTCTCACCATTTTCTTGGGTGTAGAGCCCACTCAACCAGTTAATCATGTCAAAGATAAATTCTTTGCACGTTATTTGTCTAGGTATCTCAGGATTTGGCTTGGGCTTGTGTTTTTGTGACAAGTCTGAATGAAAATCCCCAACATTACCCAATTAGAGGTTAGGATTCATAAATTGTGGGTTCTTGCAGCTCGGCCACATGTTATCAAATTGTTTTTGTAGATGTTTTAAGATATATCAAGATAAGGGTTTGGTGAGGTTCAATATTTCTTCACCCATTTCTCCTTGAGTCATATTTTTATGATTGATATAAACTTGCACAGATAGATCACCCTCATTCATTCTATAAAAAAACCATGGAGTCATTGTAATATGTGACTGGATCTTCATTGATGATGTTAGTTCTCCCTCTATTCAATAGGGTTGTTCCATGATCTTGAGGAATTTTTCCTTCTTGTGCATTCGTCATCTTATACGATGTGTGATTGTTCTATCCCGACTGTGTGAAGTTTGTTTCATCTCTTAGTAAATTACAAAGAAAGGAATCGAGCTTAATTCATATTCGATGCTCCTATTGCTCAGATCTGAGGTGTGTGATTTTGGTTGAGGGATCCTAGAGGGTCGTGTTGTGTTAGCAGACCAGCGAGAAAAACTTCATCGATGTGATCAATTCCCTCAGAAACTATGAAAAGAAAGTGTGTGACCTCCATTCGGACAACTCAATCGAGTCATTATGATCGTTGTTCTCTTTTTCTCTCTAGTAACATTTGTCCCAATGATTTCCAATAGATTCCCATGGATCTTCAAAGAAATTTTAGATCTGAGACTGTGGCACTATCTCTCTCATTTTCCTAGGCCCTCTCGTGAGGGAGTAAAGCCCAGTCCTTCTCTGATACCATGTCATTTTTCTTCATGAGATATAATCGATATATTATTACAATGATGAGTGTTTCATATATAGGGAACATATGGTGACCATCCATGAAAGGATGTGTCCCTTGAATAATCAATAACTATTTATTATTATCATTTACTTATTATATATGATATTTAATAATCAATAATTATATTATTAATTATTATTCTAAGAGAATGTCTTCCCGATGTTGTCCAAACATCAACATGAAGAAGTAAAATAATGTGCCAGATTACCTTGGAAAAAGAGCTACAACCCAATGATGATGATTGGGATTTCCACACTCTTATTGGTTAAGCACATGGAATGATTGGGATTTCCTTATCTCCTAATTTAAGGTTTCACCTTCAATGAATAGATGACCCATGCTTGAGAAAATCTTGAAATCGTGTTTGGAAAACACAATATTATTCGAGCCCACCAGTTGAAGAATCAGTGAATGATCTTAAGTCCAAATGATTTTCCTTTCATTTAATATTACTATCTAAATTCAAAACACTTAGACTCTTATGTATAGAATGAAAAATGGATCTATTGGAAGATCGATGCATATATGTTATTCTTGCTAAGCTTGGTATTTCATATTATGTTTTTCTATCTACATTTTATGCCACCAGAGAATCTCTAGGGATGCTTATAAAATACCCTCTCTTGAGTCCTTTTGTGATGATATTATTCAATATCAATATAAGCTTATGCAACTTGGATTGATTAACACTGTAGGTACATCCAACAAATCCTTGGTGGCCCAACAAAAAGATAAATCCAAGAATCCCAAGAAGAAATATCCTCACCACAACAACAAGCAAAATAAGGGTCACAAATCCTCTTAGCCAACTTACACTCCTAATGGTGACAAAAGAGAAAAATATAAGAGTGAGAAGATTGGTGACAGATATTGCAAATTTTGTGGGAAATATGTTCATGAGTCCAAATGTTTTAATAATATGGTATCTTTAGAAGTATCGATGAAGAAGCATAACATTAGTATTGATTCTTCTTCTTCTTCTTATGGACATGCACTTTCTGCTTCTGGTTTCTCCTTCAATGCAATTTCTTCTTCTTTTGAGGATGAGTGGATTATTGATTCTTGAGCATATTATCATATGGCTAAGGATAAGGCCATATTTTCTGGTCTTAATGAATGTAACACCAAGAATTTTTTTGTTGGTGATGATAGATCTCTGAGTGTTGTAGGGTCTAAAATAATTTAGGTAGATAATGGTCACTCCAATGATGTATTATGTGTTCCAAGTCTTTCCTGCAACCTTCTATAATTACATAAAATCACTCATTCAGGTGAAGGTAAAACCGTAGATTTTTCACCTCACCAAGTTGTAATCAAGGATCTAAAATATCCTAATCATTTTCTCACAACTAGAATTACTGATTGTATTACTAGGTTGTACACTTTTGAAAATTTTGGGTCGTCATCTTTTCCATCATTTTGTGTTGCTATAGCGATGACTTGAGCAAAATTTAGCATGAGCGGGTTGGTCATCGAAACTATGGATCATTGTAGCAACTATGCAATCAACAAATGGTGTCCAGTCTTCCTTATATTTCTTGATTATATGACATATTTGTTAGTTGTGTTCTCGAAAAACATCATGAGGACAATTTTGACAAATGTGCTTCCTGGCATGCCTCGGTCCTTTTGCAACTTGTTCACAGTGACTTGTGTGGTCCACTTTCTTCTCCTTGTTTTTTTGGGTGTAATTATTTTTTAACTTTCATTGCTGACTTTTTCGGATGCACTTGGGTTTACTTTTTAAAACTTAAGAGAGAAGTTTTCGACAAGTTCTTATCTTACAAGGCCCTTGTAGAAAATTAAATCTGGACATCAGCTTCAAAGGTTCAAAATAGATAATGGAGGTGAATATGTGAAAAATCAATTTACAAGTTACTGTACTGCACATGGCATCCAAATGAAACACATTATTCCATATACACCATAACAAAATGGTGTTGTTTAGAGAAAGAACCGCACATTAAAACAAATGGCTAATTTTATGATCCAATATAAGGGATTAAATCTAAAGTATTGGGTGGAAGACATTAGCTATGTAAATTACATAGTAAATCACACTCCCATAAAGTCTCTAAAAAATATAACACCATAAGAATCGTGTAATAAAATTAAGCCAGATGTAAGTCACTTTCGTGTATTTGGAATTGTAGGATGAGCTCACATTCCTTGTGAGAAAAGGAAAGTATTGCATCCTAAAAGTGAGAACTGTAATTTTTTTTGTTATTATGAAGATTTCAAAGGTTAGAGACTCCTTCAACCTTATTGTAATGAAATAATGATTAGAATAGATGTTAAATTTGATGAAAATATCTTGGTCTGCAAGCCTAATTTGAAGTTTGTTCGTTTTTCATCTTACAATCCATCTTTGACATTTGTTCCTTCTCATGTTCTTATTMTGGTTTCTTCTTCTTTAGATGATGATAGTGAGGATGAAAATCCACCTTCACCTGCACAACTTCCTCCACATGAGTCCACTGAAACTGAACCAGCACCAGCACCACCACTTCCTAGATAGGCCCATTCAACACAAGAAGTAGTTGGTGATATTGTTGGCGATCCTTCATATCATAGTAGGACATGTTCAAAATTACAATGAGCCTTTTCACTATTGGCTCAATTTTCAAAGAATCATGATCCAAAGACATTTGCAAAAGCTTTAGGTCATCTTGAATGGGATACAAAAATGAATGAAGAGTATTGATATTTTATGGAAAATAATACTTGGGATATTTTACCCCTTCCGAATGGAATAAAACTTGTTATATGTAAATGGGTGTATAGAGCTAAGTATGCATCAAATAGAAGTGCTGAAAGACACAAAGCTCAATTAGTTTCTAATTTTTTTTCCCAAGTTGAACTAATTGAATAAAGCACATGGAATGATTGGGATTTCCATATCTCCTAATTTAAGGTTTCACATTCGAGGAATAGATGACCCTGATGATGCTTGAGAAAATCTTGTAATCATGTTTGGAAAACACAATATTATTCGGGCCCACCAGTTGAAGAATTAGTGAATGATCTTAAGTCCAAATGATTTTCCTTTCATTTAATATTACTATCTAAATTCAAAACACTTATACTCTTATGTATAGAATGAAAAATGGATCTAATGGAAGATCGATGCATATATGTTATTCTTTCTAAGCTTGGTATTTCATATTATATTTTTGTATGTACATTTTATGCCACCAAAGTATCTCTAGGGATGGTTATAAAATACCCTCTCTTGAGTCCTTTTGTGATGATATTATTCAATATCAATATAAGCTTATGCAACTTGGATTGATTAACACTGTAGGTACATCCAACAAATCCTCGGCGTTCCAACAAAAAGATAAATCCAAGAATCCCAAGAAGAAATATCCTCACCACAACAACAAGAAAAATAATGGTCACAAATCCTCTTAGCCAACTTCCACTCCTAATGGTGACAAAAGAGAAAAATATAAAAGTGAGAAGATTGGTGATAGATATTACAAATTTTGTGGGAAATATGTTCATCAGTCCAAATGCTTTAATAATATGGTATCTTTAGAAGTATCGATTACGAAGCACAACATTAGTATTGATTCTTCTTCTTCTTCTTATGGACATGCACTTTATGCTTCTGGTTTCTCCTTCAATGCAATTTCTTCTTCTGATGATGATGAGTGGCTTATTGATTATCGAGCATATTATCATATGGCTAAGGATAAGGCTATATTTTCTGGTCTTAATGAATGTAACACCAAGAAAATTTTTGTTGGTGATGATAGATCTCTGAGTGTTGTAGGGTCTGAAATAATTTAGGTAGATAATGGTCACTCCAATGATGTATTATGTGTTCCAGGTATTTCCTGCAACCTTCTATTATTATATTAAATCACTCATTCAGGTGAAGGTAAAAATGTAGATTTTTCACCTCACCAAGTTGTAATCAAGTATCTAAAATATCCTAAGCATGTTCTCACAACTAGAATTACTGATTGTATTACCAGGTTGTACACTTTTGAAAATTTTGGGTCATCATCTTTTCCATCATTTTTTGTTGCTATAGCGATGACTTGAGCAAACTTTAGCATTAATGGGTTGGTCATCTAAACTATTGATCATTGTAGAAAATATGCATTCAAAAAATGGTGACTGGTCTTCCTTATGTTTCTTGAGTATATGACATATTTGTTAGTTGTGTTCTCGAAAAACATCATCAGGACAATTTTGACAAATGTGCTTCCTGGCATGCCTCGGTCCTTTTGCAACTTGTTCATAGTGACTTGTGTGGTCCACTTTATTCTCCTTATTTTTTTGGGTGTAATTATTTTTTAACTTTCATTGCTGACTTTTTCGGATGCACTTGGGTTTACTTTTTAAAACTTAAGAGAGAAGTTTTTGACAAGTTCTTATCTTACAAGGCCCTTGTAGAAAATTAAATCTGGACATCAACTTCAAAGGTTCAGAATAGATAATGGAGTTGAATATGTGAACAATCAATTTACAAGTTATTGTACTGCACATGGCATCCAAATGAAACACATTGTTCCATATACACCATAACAAAATGGCGTTGTTTAGAGAAAGAACCGCACATTAAAAAAAATGGCTAATTTTATGATCCAATCTAAGGGATTAAATCTAAAGTATTGGGCGGAAGCCATTAGCTATGTAAATTACATAGTAAATCACACTCCCATAAAGTCTCTAAAAAATATAACACCGTAATAATCGTGTAATAAAATTAAGCCAGATGTAAGTCACTTTCGTGTATTTGGAATTGTAGGATGAGCTCACATTCCTTATGAGAAAAGGAAAGTATTGTAGCCTAAAAGTGAGAACTGTAATTGTTTTTGTTATTATGAAGATTTCAAAGGTTAGAGACTCCTTCAACCTTATTGTAATGAAATAATTATTAGAATAGATGTTAAATTTGATGAAAATATCTTGGACTGCGAGCCTAATTTGAAGTTTGTTCATTTTTCGTCTTACAATCCATGTTCGACATTTGTTCCTTCTCATGTTCCTATTCTGGTTTCTTCTTCTTTAGATGATGATAGTGAGGATGAAAATCCACCTTCACCTACACAAATTCCTCCACATGAGTCCACTGAAACTATACCAGCACCAACACCACCACTTCCTAGATAGGCCCATTCAACACAAGAAGTAGTTGGTGATATTGTTGGCGATCCTTCATATCATAGTAGGACATGTTCAAAATTCCAATGAGCCTTTCACTGTTGGCTCAATTTTCAAAGACTCATGATCTAGAGACATTTGSAGAAGCTTCAGGTCATCTTGAATGGGATACAACAATGAATGAAGAGTATTGATATTTTATGGAAAACAATTCTTGGGATATTTTACCCCTTCCGAATGGAATAAAACTTGTTATATGTAAATGGGTGAATATAACTAAGTATGCATCAAATAGAAGTGTTGAAAGACACAAASCTCAATTAGTTTCTAAAGAATTTTCACAAGTTGAACTAACTGAATAAAGCACATGGAATGATTGGGATTTCCATATCTCCTAATTTAAGGTTTCACATTCAAGGAATAGATGACCCTGATGATGCTTGAGAAAATCTTGAAATCATGTTTGGAAAACAAAATATTATTTGAGCCCACCAGTTGAAGAATCAGTGAATGATCTTAAGTCCAAATGATTTTCCTTTCATTTAATATTACTATCTAAATTCAAAACACTTAGACTCTTATGTATAGAATGAAAAATGGATCTATTGGAAGATCTATGCATATATGTTATTCTTGCTAAGCTTGGTATTTCATATTATGTTTTTGTATCTACATTTTATGCCACCAGAGAATCTCTAGGGATGCTTATAAAATACCCTCTCTTGAGTCCTTTTGTGATGATATTATTCAATATCAATATAATCTTATGCAACTTCGATTGATTAACACTGCAGGTACATCCAACAAATCCTTGGTGGCCCAACCAAAAGATAAATCCAAGAATCCCAAGAAGAAATATCCTCACCACAACAACAAGCAAAATAAGGGTCACAAATCCTCTTAGCCAACTTCCACTCCTAATGGTGACAAAAGAGAAAAATATAAAAGTGAGAAGATTGGTGACAGATATTGCAAATTTTGTGGGAAATATGTTCATCAGTCCAAATGTTTTAATAATATGGTATCTTTAGAAGTATTGATGGAGAAGCACAACATTAGTATTGATTCTTCTTCTTATTCTTATGGACATGCACTTTCTGCTTCTAGTTTATCCTTCAATGCAATTTCTTCTTCTTTTGATGTTGTGTGGCTTATTGATTCTTGAGCATATTATCATATGGCTAAGGATAAGGCCATATTTTGTGCTCTTAATGAATGTAAAACCAAGAAAAATTTTGCTGGTGATGATAGATATCTGAGTGTTGTAGGGTCTGAAATAATTTAGGTAGATAATGGTCACTCCAATGATGTATTATGTGTTCCAAGTCTTTCCTGCAACCTTTTATTATTATATAAAATCAGTCATTCAGGTGAAGGTAAAACCGTATATTTTTCACCTCACCAAGTTGTAATCAAGGATCTAAAATATCCTAAGCAGGTTCTCACAACTAGAATTACTGATTGTATTACCAGGTTGTACACTTTTGAAAATTTTGGGTCGTCATATTTTCCATCATTTTTTGTTGCTATAGCGATGACTTGAGCAAACTTTAGCATGAGCGGGTTGGTCATCTAAACTATGGATCATTGTAGCAACTATGCAATCAACAAATGGTGACCGGTCTTCCTTATGTTTCTTGATTATATGACATATTTGTTAGTTGTGTTCTCGAAAAACATCATGAGGACATTTTTGACAAATGTGCTTATTGGCATGCCTCGGTCCTTTTGCAACTTGTTCACAGTGACTTGTGTGGTCCACTTTCTTCTCCTTATTCTTTTGGGTGTAATTATTTTTTAACTTTCATTGCTGACTTTTTCGGATGCAGTTGGGTTTACTTTTTAAAACTTAAGAGAGAAGTTTTTGAAAAGTTCTTATCTTACAAGGCCCTTGTAGAAAATTAAATCTAGACATCAACTTCAAAGGTTCAAAATAGATAATGGAGGTGAATATGTGAACAATAAATTTACAAGTTACTGTACTACACATGGCATCCAAATGAAACACATTGTTCCATATACAACACAAAAAAATGGTGTTGTTTAGAGAAAGAACCGCACATTAAAACAAATGGCTAGTATTATGATCCAATCTAAGGGATTAAATCTAAAGTATTGTGCGGAAGCCATTAGCTATGCAAATTACAAAGTAAATCAAACTCCCATAAAGTATCTAAAAAATATAACACCATAAGAATCGTGTAATAAAATTAATCCAGATGTAAGTCACTTTCGTGTATTTGGAATTGTAGGATGAGCTCACATTCCTTATGAGAAAAGGAAAGTATTGCAGCCTAAAAGTGAGAACTGTAATTTTTTTTGTTATTATGAAGATTTCAAAGGTTAGAGACTCCTTCAACCTTATTGTAATGAAATATTTATTATAATAGATGTTAAATTTGATGAAAATATCTAGGTCTGCGAGCCTAATTTGAAGTTTGTTCATTTTTCGTCCTTCAATCCATCTTCGACATTTGTTCCTTCTCATGTTCCTATTCTGGTTTCTTCTTCTTTAGATGATGACAATGAGGATGAAAATCCACCTTCACCTGCACAACTTTCTCCACACGAGTCCACTGAAACTGAACCAACACCAGCACCACCACTTCCTAGATAGGCCCATTCAACACAAGAAGTAGTTTGTGATATTGTTGGCGACCCTTCATATCATAGTAGGACATGTTCAAAATTCCAATGAGCCTTTTCACTGTTGGCTAAATTTTCAAAGACTTGTGATCTAGAGACATTTGCAGAAGCTTCAGGTCATCTTGAATGCGATACAACAATGAATGAAGAGTATTGATCTTTTATGGAAAACAATACTTGGGATATTTTACCCCTTCCGAATCGAATAAAACTTGTTATATGTAAATGGGTGTATGGAACTAAGTATGCTTCAAATAGAAGTGTTGAAAGACACAAAGCTCAATTAGTTTCTAAAGAATTTTCCCAAGTTTAACTAATTGAATAAATTACATGGAATGATTGGGATTTCCATATCTCCTAATTTAAAGTTTCACCTTCAAGGAATAGATGACCCTGATGATGCTTGAGAAAATCTTGAAATCGTGTTTGGCAAACACAATATTATTCGAGCCCACCAGTTGAAGAATCAATGAATGATCTTAAGTCCAAATGATTTTCCTTTCATTTAATATTACTATCTAAATTCAAAACACTTAGACTCTTATGTATAGAATGAAAAATGGATCTATTGGAAGATCGATGCATATATGTTATTCTTGCTAAGCTTGGTATTTCATATTATGTTTTTGTACCTACATTTTATGCCACCAGCAAATCTCTAGGGATGCTTATAAAATACCCTCTCTTGAGTCCTTTTGTGATGATATTATTCAATATCAATATAATCTTATGCAACTTGGATTGATTAACACTGCAGGTACATCCAACAAATCCTTGGTGGCCCAACAAAAAGATAAATCCAAGAATCCCAAGAAGAAATATCCTCACCACAACAACAAGCAAAATAAGGGTCACAAATCCTCTTAGCCAACTTCCACTCCTAATGGTGACAAAAGAGAAAAATATAAAAGTGAGAATATTGGTGACATATATTGCAAATTTTGTGGGAAATATGTTCATGAGTCCAAATGTTTTAACAATATGGTATGTTTAGAAGTATCGATGGAGAAGAACAACATTAGTATTGATTCTTATTATTCTTCTTATGGACATGCACTTTCTGCTTCTGGTTTCTCCTTCAATGCAATTTATTCTTCTTTTGATGATGAGTGGCTTATTGATTCTTGAGCATATTATCATATGGCTAAATATAAGGCCATATTTTCTGCTCTTAATGAATGTAACACGAAGAAAAATTTTGTTTGTGATGATAGATCTCTGAGTGTTGTAGGGTCTGAAATAATTTAGGTAGATAATGGTCACTCCAATGATGTATTATGTGTTCCAAGTCTTTCCTACAACCTTCTATTATTATATAAAATCACTCATTCAGGTGAAGGTAAAACCGTAGATTTTTCACCTCACCAAGTTGTAATCAAGGATCTAAAATATCCTAAGCATGTTCTCACAACTAGAATTACTGATTGTATTACCAGGTTGTACACTTTTGAAAATTTTGGGTTGTCCTCTTTTCCATCATTTTTTGTTTCTATAGCGATGACTTGAGCAAAATTTAGCATGAGTGGGCTGGTCATCTAAACTATGGATCGTTGTAGCAACTATGCAATCAAAAAATGGTGACCGATCTTCCTTATGTTTCTTGATTATATGGCATATTTGTTAGTTGTGTTCTCGAAAAACATCATGAGGACAATTTTGACAAATGTGCTTCCTGGCATGCCTCGGTCCTTTTGCAACTTGTTCATAGTGACTTGTGTGGTCCACTTTCTTCTCCTTATTTTTTTGAGTGTAATTATGTTTTAACTTTCATTGCTGAATTTTTCGGATGCACTTGTGTTTACTTTTTAAAACTTAAGAGAGAAGTTTTTGACAAGTTATTATCTTATAAGGCCCTTGTAGAAAATTAAATCTGGACATCAGCTTCAAAGGTTCAAAATAGATAATGGAGGTGAATATGTGAACAATCAATTTACAAGTCACTATACTGCACATGGCATCCAAATGAAACACATTGTTCCATATACACCACAACAAAATGGTGTTGTTTAGAGAAAGAACCACACATTAAAACAAATGGCTAATTTTATGACCCAATCCAAGGGATTAAATCTAAAGTATTGGGCAAAAGCCATTAGCTATGTAAATTACATAGTAAATCACACTCCCATAAAGTCTCTAAAAAATATAACACCATAAGAATCGTGTAATAAAATTAAGCCAGATGTAAGTCACTTTCGTGTATTTGGAATTGTAGGATGAGCTCACATTCCTTATGAGAAAAGGAAAGTATTGCAGCCTAAAAGTGAGAACTGTAATTTTTTTTGTTATTATGAAGATTTCAAAGGTTAGAGACTCCTTCAACTTTATTGTAATGACAAAATTATTAGAATAGATGTTAAATTTGATGAAAATATCTTGGTCTGCGAGCCTAATTTGAATTTTGTTCATTTTTCGTCCTACAATCCATCTTCAACATTTGTTCCTTCTCATGTTCCTATTCTGGTTTCTTCTTTTATGGAAAACAATACTTGGGATATTTTACCCCTTTCGAATGGAATAAAACTTGTTATATGTAAATGGGTGTATAGAACTAAGTATGCATCAAATAGAAGTTTTGAAAGACACAAAACTCAATTAGTTTCTAAAGAATTTTCCCAAGTTGAACTAATTGAATATAATGAAACCTTTTCCTCTATAGCCAAAATGAATTCCATCCTCCTTATTCAAGCCCTTATAGCCTCAAATAAATGGGAGGTCCCTCAGATGGATTTAAAATCCTCCTTCTTGCATGGGGATTTGCAAGAAGAAATATACATGGAATAACCTCCTTGCTATGTCCATAATGACTCTAGCCTTTTTTGTGACCTTTAGAAATATCTTTATGTTCTTAAGCAAGCTCCTCGATCTTGGTATGTGATGCAGACCCCCTATCCCTCTTAAGGGCTGCGCGACCTCCCGGTCAGGATATTCTAGTTTCGGAGCCGAAATGTCTATTCTGGTTCCAAACTGGAACGCTTCGAATGAACACACAGGTCCCCCACAAATGCTCAGTTGGATTTTCCAAGCGCCAAGCGTGAGCTCCCACAACACATGGCCAAGAGACGTGACCGCACCCTTATCCTTCTGGCCTTTCGTGAATCACGATTCGGGATTTCTCGAGGGAGAGACCCTCGACCCTTCGAATCCCCGAATGTTGATTAGGGCTTGAGCTAGGAGCTAGACCTCTCCCATATGCTCGTGACGTGACCTCTGGCTAGGCTCAGGTCCCAGCGCCTATTCCTTCAAGTTTTGTGTTTCATGAAATCAGGGTACGAGGGATATCCCTGCTCCTTGGAATCCCTGGTTGTCTAAATGTTGAAATGTCTTGGTGTTCGATCAACGATCACAATAATCCCTGGGATCTATGGTCCGCGTCCGACCTCACTATTTCGCTATTTCGCGATTCGAGGTTTTGGGAGACAAGGACCTCTATCCTTCCAACTTGCGATACCTGAAATTGTGATGTGGACCAACGGTCCAGATCAGCCTGTGATCAACGGTTCAGGTTGAATCGCAATTTCACGATTTGGGGTTTTGAAGCGAAAAGAACTCTGCCTCCTAGCTCATGATACCTGAATTCGTGAAATGGACCAACGGTCTAGATCTATCTGAGATCGATGGTCACTATTCCTCCTGAGCTTTGGACGTCAAGAAGCCCTCGCTGCTAACCCCCTTACAGCTCCACCTTATCCAATGACTTTCAGGGTTTTGGAATTTCTCCTCGAGGACTCTCCACCGTCTGTTCAGATCTTCGCGATCTCCCCTCCTGGATCTACGCAGGGTTAAAGCCTGCGCTCCTACCTCAAATCAGACGGTCTGTGGGATTCTCCACCACAATAGAATGCTCGATGGCATTATTCATCCTGAGCTTTTACTCGTTTCAGACTTAGAATATTTTCTAAGTCTTTGAAGACTCGGTCTTCGCTTCTTCCAGGGAATGAGTTCCTGGATCTCGATAACAATTTTCGAAGTGTTGTTCCCCCTAAGGTTTGTCTGGTTCAAACTTCAATTTCCCGTGCACTCCTTGCGTTTGAGGGATTTCGATAACTCATATCCACAGTATTTCTCGCAGAGAAATTCCTCCTAATTTCCTTACATTCCTATCTGGCTCAATGCACACCTTGCAGAGCTTCCAATGAAGAGAAACAATTGAAACTAGAAAAACTCACAGTTCCATTCACTTGTTCATGAAAACAGAAATGACAGGAAAACGCACACAGTACACACAACATACAATTGGATCAATTTTCCTTCTGTTATATTCACAAGTTCCCAATGGCTACATAATACATTCAAAATTTCAGTAACTCAAAAAACTGAGATCTCCTGCTAACTCGCAGTTCTCTCTTTCAACTAATTTCTCTCTGTATTGCAGCTCTCCCCAACTAGGTGTACAAACTTCTACTTAACTCAAAAATATTTCTAGGGTTTCCCATGGCTACTTGCCTACTCTAAAATTCATCCTATGCTATCTTATTTCAGTCACATTCCAGAGTCGTAGTGGAAAGTCCTGCTCTGTTTACGATTTCAAAACTTGCCTCAAAGGGTAAAATTCGGCAGTGGTTCAAGCGTGCCTCGAAAGGTAAATTCTGGTGTTGAGTGAAGGAAGATTTCAAAATCAGTTGTAACTTCCCACGTTGAAGTTCTATAAGAACTCTCACGTGTTGACTGGTCCAGCCTCTATGCGCTTGCCAATGATGCTCCTGCATCATACTCCCCTTGACAAAAAATCATGGATTCATGTCCATGAGCTCCTCTACTGACTTTCCTTGCTTCTGGATAGCAGATTCGTTTTCCCAACTGACATATTCTATTTGGCATCCCTTCCATTTGACCAAATACTCAAAATAAATCTTCCTCTTGGTCTTCTTTCCAATCCTCTGATCCATAATCTTCTCCATCTGTAGCTTCTCTACCACAGGCATCTACTTCTCCTTCAGAAGATTGTCCCTCATTGAGCATCTTGGTATGCACAATTTATTTCCTCTGAACAACAATCCTTCCTGAACCATATATTCTGTCCACTGACTTCTATTTCTCAGTATAGGGCTTGTACATGCTTTGTAGGCCTCCTTGAAATCTGTATCATCACAATACATATCCTTAAGGTGTTCAAACCCCAAGTTCTCCACCTGGAATTCTTGCAGAATTAAACATCTCCTACTTAATGCATCAACAACTTTGTTAGCATTCCTATCAATATGTTTTATGAAAAAAGTAAAATTTTGCATAAATTCAACCCACTTTGCATGCCTCTGATTCAGTTTTTCTTGTCGGGTTATGAATTGTAAAGCTTGGTTATCGCTGTACAAAACAAACTCTCGCGGGACAAGATAATGCCTCCATTTCTTCAATGCTTGAATTATGGCATAGAACTCCTTGTCATATGTGGAGTATTTCCTCTTAGTCTCATTCAACTTCTCGCTGAAATAGGCAAAAGGTTTGTTATCCTAACTCAAAACTGCTCCTATTGCAACTCCACTTGCGTCACATCTTACCCAAAATGTCTTCCCAAAATTCGGCAAGATCAAAATTGGTCGTTCTATTATCTTCTCCTTCAGTATATTGAAGCTCCTTTCAGCCTCCTCTGTCCATTTAAAAAACTTGTGCCTCTTCTTCACTATATCCATCATTGGTGCACAAATTCCACTGAAGTCTCTAATGAACTTTCTATAGAAACTTGCTAAACCATGAAAGATATTTACTTCGAACATGTTCCTTGGTGACGGCCATTCCCTGATTGCTTTCACCTTTTCTGGATCCATCTTCAATTCATTCGAAGATATCACAAAGCCCAAGTAAATGATCTTTGTCTTCATAAAAGAGGACTTCTTCAGATTGATCAGCAACTTCTCCTGCTATAGCCTCCTCATTACTAGCGTTAGGTGCCTCAAATGCTCCTCTTTAGTCTTGCTAAACATCAGTATATCATCCAGATATACAACCATGAACTTACCAATGAAATCTTTTAGAATTTCATTCATCAGCCTCATAAAAGTGCTCGGGCCATTCGATAAGCCAAATGGCATAACCAACCACTCATACAGACCTTCATTCTTCTTAAAGGTTGTTTTCCATTCATCACCTTCTCTCATCCTGATCTGGTGATATCCACTTTTCATATCTATCTTAGAAAATAAATTTTCTCCACTTAATAAATCCATTAAGTCATCCATTCTCGATAAAGGAAATTTGTACCCGATGGTGATATTGTTGATGGCTCTTGAGTCTGTGCACATTCTCCATCCTCCATCTTTCTTTGGCTTAACATAGTTGGTAATGCGCATGGGATCAAACTTTCTCTGACTAAAGCCTTATCCAACAACTCTTGGACTTGGTTCCTCACCTCCTCATTCTCTCGAGGTGTTAATCTGTACACTTCTTTGTTTGTCATGCTTTCTTCTAATATCAAGTCGATATGATGACTGATACTCCTGATGGGCGAAAATGAGTTTGGAAGCTCATCCACCACTATATCAACAAAATTATCCAGCAACTCCTGAACTTCTTCAGGTAAATCATCCATTGATGTAGTCGTAAGGATGACTTTGGGCTTCCTCACCACAACAAACTGCATCTCCTATTCTTCCTTGAATTCTTTCAGGAGTTCCTTCCCACTCATAAGAAGTATGCTTGTGCTGTCTTCCTCTTTCACTCTCTTCTCCTCCATTGGCAACAACATATGCATCCTACGATTCTTATCCAATGTATATGTATCCTTCCTTCCATCGTGAATGAAATTTATGTCAAACTGCCATGGTATTCCCAACAAAATGTGGCATACGTCCATGGGAATTAAATCACATGGGATTTCATCTTTATATCCTCCTATTTTAATTTCAACCAGGCATTGTTTAGTGATCATTACCTGGTGTCCTTTTTGTAACCATGAGACTTTGTATGGCCTTGGATGTGCAGTTGTCTTCAGCTTCAATTTCTCCACCATCTCTGTGGATACTAGGTTGTCAGTACTCCCACTATCAATGATCACCTTGCATACTTTATCCTTAGTCTTGCAAGCTGTCCTGAAGAGATTGTTTCTCTACACTAGCTTTTCAATTTCTGCCTCTAGTTTTAAGAGAACTTTTCTCAACATCGGGGATGCTCCATCCTCTGCTCCTTCTGATTCAACATCTCTTTGTCGTGCTTTTGAAATGTGAGCTTCTCCTCCTTCCTTCTTCTTCTTGGGACATTCCCAAGACATGTGCCCTATCTTTCCACAGTTATAACACTTTAATCCTCCTCTGCCTCTTTCTCTAGAAGAGTTTCTTCCACCATTCTGTCTTCCTCGTGAACTTCCTCCTCGTTCTAAGTGATTGTGTGGTTTCTCAGCCTCATCCTTAGACTAATATGCTCTATCACAGTTAAATCCCTTTCTTTTTCTTGGGATTGATCCTTTACCTCTTTCTCGCGGGTTCTGTTTTCTGGCCAGCTTCTCCTTTTCCTTCAACGCAAACTGATAAGCATCTTCCACAGTCATCACTGACATCATGATAAGATCATCCTAGATTTCATATCTCAAAATATTTATATATCTGGTGATTCTTTCTTCGTCTCTCTCCTTTTGTCCAGTTCTGATGTTCAGCTGGTAGAACTCCTCGGTGTACTCTTTGACTATCATCCCTTTTTGTCTCAGGTTCTGTAGCTTCCTGAAAAGATTGATCTGGTAGTCTTTGGGTATGAACTTAGCCTTCAGTTTGGCTACCATCCTATCCCAACTCTTTATCCTCTGTTGGCCTTTACTTCTCCTCTCAACCTGCAGTTCGTGTTGGCATGTTTTACAGGTAGTGTATGCTTGTCATTGATGGCAAGTACAACAACGTCGATGGCTTGAGTACAGGAAGAATGTGCCAAGCAGGCACCAGAAGTATTTTGGGAAGATGCAGTAAGGAAAGATTGATAAGATCAGAGGAGATAGTGAAGAGGATTGTTGGCATGTTTAACAGGCAGAGTGTGATTGTCATTGATGGCAAGATCAGAGTATGCATCGATGGAAAAACAGGAACAAAGTAAGATCAAGAGAAATTAATGTAGAGTGCAAGAGTGTGCTTGTTCATTTGATGGAAAACAGGCAGGAAAGGAAGACCAACAGTGCAACGATGATCGAATGGCAAGATCGAAGTGTTGGTCCGACTCCATCTCGGAGTTTCGGATACCGGGAGTTGTAGATATCAAGAACTCCCACTACAGGAGTCCCGAAGTCGCGAAATGTGAAATCATGATATAACCTAAACCATTGGATCAAGGACAAATCTGGATCGTCGATCCAAGAAGGATATGTGGTGAAAGATCATCCTTTCGCTGACTGGAAAGTCAAAGGAACGGGGTTTCCTAACCTCTCGAACTCGCGATATGAGAAATCGCGAAATAACTTAGTCGTTGGATCGAGGTTTGATCTGGGTCGTCAGATCCAGGAGGTGAATGTTGCAGACCACGTCAGAAAGGATAGGTGGAAGACTACGTTAGTATTGACACATGGCACGAACAGACAATGACAAGTGTCAATATGATTTGGCATTTCAGGCCACTGGAAATCACAATTCTCAGTGACATGTGGTGGCCACTTCGGTCATGACATGTCATTGAGTGACGCAAGAGTGACCTCACTTCGAGATTTTTTTCTTTGGGAGTTTTAGCTTCATCACTCCCCCAAAGTCCCGAAGGCTGAATTCCCAGGGTAGAGGATAGTTGTTCGATCACCACAGATCATGGACCTTTGATTCGAATCCATTTCGAAGTTTCAGATACCCGGACTTGGAGTTGTCAAAGACACTCACATCAAGGATGCCGAAATGTTGAAATGCGAAATCACAAAAGCACTTTATGAATAAGAGCTTGGTCACCGCTGGTGGTCACATCGACAAAGGCTCAAGGGAGGATCTAGCACGAAGCTAATATCCATTTCGGAGATCACGACTTAGAGAGTTGAGATGCCTCACAACAGGAATGCCGAAATGAAAAATTGTGAAAGCACTTTATGGATAAGTGCTCAGTCACTGCCGGTGGTCACATCGTCGAAGAGATGTAGAGAAGAGCTCGAAGAAACAAGCTCCATTTCAGAGTTTGGGACATGGAGAGTCAACGCGACTCATCACAGAATCTTCGAAACATGAAATGCAAAATGCGTGTTCGGAATTGGCTCCTAGTCATAACCTATGGTCACATCGAAGAAGGCTCGAGGAAAAATCTAGTGCAACCAAGCTCCATTTCGGAGTTTTTGGGATCGGGACATGGAGCGTAAATAAATGTTCACCACAGGAATCCCGAAATGATGAAATGCAAAATGGTGAAATAAACGCAAGACCCTACGGATTCCATCCAACGGTGCAGGTGAACTTGAGTATGATCGGAGGGCTACTGTTTCACTTCACAGTGTAATTTCTAGAAACGACTGATGGTTTCTACTAGAGGAATCAAAGAGGCCTCAATGTGATCGCTAGAGAAGAGGAAGAGTCTCAAGGCATCTTCCAGTGGAATGAAAACTATTGTTAGAGGTGATTGACAAATGGAAGAGCACTGAAGCCTGTAACTGCATCAGAGAGGATTAGCTCGACTATGATAGAGAAGACGAAGAGTTTCAACTTGCAGACAAGATGAGGAATCTCAGCATAACACCCAGTGATGTTGGACGCGTGGGTTGAACCGCCAGAGAAGCTGAAGAGTTGCAATGATAATCAGGAAGAGCACTCCACATGAGGAGGATATGTAGAACAAAGAAATGGTGTTGATGGGGAAGTGAGGAAGGCTGTGGCAGAGGGGAGTGGCAGTGAACACCCCGATGTGTAGAACATTGGCGTGGTGTGAGGATGTAGATGATTTGCACATATTGCATGCACAAGGTGCACAGAGACTATAATTATGCAGAATAAAGAAGAGATGTGGGTTTTTGCTGTTGGGTGTGATTGATGGGTGAAGAAGGAATCAGAGCGCAGCAACATAAATGCACAGAAGAGGAATGGTGCATTGAAGAGAGATGGCGCACAGAACATAAAAGGCATAAGAACATAAAGTGCAAGTATGTGTGAAGGAAGACATTAAGGCAGACAGAGCAAGGCAGTGTAGCAGAACAGGGATGAAACTGGTAAGCCATTAATGAAGATGATATCACTGTAATACGTTTTTGTAACAAAGATTTATATTTTAGGATGGTAGGGAGGTGCTAGGGAGGATAGTTGTCCTCATAGGTTCAAGTGGGTGCTTGAACACATGGAGTTGTAGCTTCCTTCTAGTTGGTGCTAGAGAAACCAGGGAGTTGGTGCTTCCTTCTAGTTGGTTCTAGAGAAACTAGGGAGTTGGTTCTTCCTTATAGTTGGTGATAGAGAATCCAGAGAGTTGGTGCTATCAACAAGTAGAAGCTTGCAAAATAGAGGTTGTAGCCTCATTATGAGTTGGTTCTCATAAGTATGATAATGTACATAATGTAAAGATTACTTATCATATAAAGAAGAAGAGGTTTTTACCCTTTATGGGTTTCCTTAGGAAATATTTGTCTCTGTGTATCTCATATGTGTGAATAATGTTGAATGTTTTATTGCTTACTTCCCTGCATTATTGTGACTGTCATTAAGTGCTCTGCAAAGGGTTTTAAAATAAGCACAATTGTTTAAGCACGGTAACAACTGATTCACCCCCCCTCTCAGTTGTGTGATAGTTCGTCCCACCACAGTGATGCATGCCCTTTTAGCCTAGTGACTTCCTGCTTCACCTTCTTCTTCTCATCGACATCTTCATAGTCAAAGTGTTTTTCCATGGACCTTATCTAGTCTAACAGTTCTTCAACATCTAGATTTTCCTCATACATGGGGACCTCTATCTTAACTCTGCCTCCCAATCTGGAAACTGCTCTCAAAAAACATTCTTCTGTAGCATCCTCTCCTACAGCTTCTTCAACCTCAACCTCAACCTCTTCACTTTCTACATCACTGACATCCCCAACGTCAGGTGCTCTTCTTTGTGTTGCTTCCATTGTTTCCAATCGGGCGCGAAGCTCTCACATCTCCCTCTCTACAACACGGTTGGCTAAAGGAAGCTCTAGTCTTCTTGGCAACATTATGTCGACTATCTGTCACACACAGAGTACAACTCCGAGTTCTCTATCTCCTTATTTTTCTCCTTTGCCTGAAGTCTACAGATGAAAAACTTAGGCTCTGATACCACCTAATGCAGACCCCCTATCCCTCTTAAGGGCTGCACGACCTCCCAATTAGGATCTTCTGGTTCCGGATCCGAAATGGCTCTTCTGGTTCCAAAATGGAACCCTTTGAATGAACACACAGTTCCCCCACAAATGCTCAGTTGGATTTTCCAAGTGCCAAGCGTGAGCTCCCACAGCAGATGACCAAGAGTCGTGACCACACTCTTTTCCTTCCTACCTTTCGTGAATCGCGATTCGAGATTTCTTGAGGGAGAGACCCTTGACCCTTCGAATCCCCGAATGATGATTGGGGATATAGCTAGGAGCTATCCCTCTCCCGTATGCTCGCGAAGTGACCTCTAGCTAGGCTCAGGTCCCAGCGCCCATTCCTTCAGGTTTCGCATTTCATGAAATCAGGGTACAAGGGATATCCTTGCTCCTTGGAATCCCTGGTTTCCGAAATGCTAAAATTTCTTGGTGTTCAATCAACGACTCATAATAATCCCTAGGATCTATGGTCCACGTCCGACCTCACTATTTCTCTATTTCGCGATTTGGGGTTTTGGGAGACAAGGACCTCTATCCTTTCAACTTGCGATACCCGAAATCGCAATGTGGACCAACGGTCTAGATCTGCCTATGATCGACAGTTCAGGTCAAATTGCAATTTCACGATTTGGGGTTTTGAAGCGCAAAGAACTCTACCTCCGAGCTCGCGATAGATGAATTCGTGAAATGGACCGATGGTCCAGATCTATTTGAGATTGATGGTCAATAATCTATGGTCCACGTCTGACCTTGCTATTTTTCTATTTCTCGATTCAGGGTTTTGGGAGACAAGGACCTCTATCCTTTCAACTTGCGATACTCGAAACCGCAATGAGGATAAACGGTCCATATTTTCCTGTGATCGATGGTTCAGGTAGAATCACGATTTCGCGATTCATGGTTTTGAAGCACAAAGAACTCTGCTTCCCAGCTCGTGATACTCAAATTCGTGAAATGGACCGACGGTCTAGATCTATCTGAGATTGATGGTCACTATTCCTCTTAAGCTTTGGACGTCAAGAAGCCCTCGCTGCTAACCTCCTTACAGCTCCACCTTATCCAATGAATTACAGGGTTTCGGTGTTTCTCCTCGAGGACTCTCCACCGTCCGTTCAGATCTTTGTGATCTCCCCTCCTGGATCTACGCAGTGTTAAAGAGTGCGCTCCTACCTCAAATCGGATGGTCCCCCGATTCTCCACTGTGATCCAACGCTCGACGACATTATTCCTCCTGAGATTTTACTCGCTTAAGACTTAGAATATTTTCTAAGTCTTCGAAGACTCAGTCTTCGCTTCTTCTAGGGAATGAGTTCCTGGATCTCGATAACACTTTCCGAAGTGTTGTTCCTCCTGATCTTTGTCTAGTTTAGACTTCGATTTCCCGCACACTCCTTGCATCTGAGGGATTTCAATAACTCAGATCCATGGTATTTATCGCAGAGAAATTCCTCCTGATTTCCTTACATTCCTCTCTGGCTCGATGCACACCTTGCAAAGCTTCCAATGAAGAGAAACAATTGAAACTAGAAAAACTCACAGTTCCATCCACTTGTTCATGAAAACAGAAATAACAGGAAAATGCACATAGTCCACACACCATACATTTGGATCAATTTTCCTTATGTTATATTCACAAGTGCCCAATGGCTACATAATACATTCAAAATTTCAGTAACTCAAAAAATTGAGATCTTCTGCTAACTCGCAGTTCTCTCTTTCAGCTAATTTCTCTCTGTATTGCAGCTCTCGCCAACTGGGCGTACAAACTTCTACTTAAGTCAAAAATATTTCTAAGGTTTCCCCTGGCTACTTGCCTACTCTAAAATTCATCCTACGCTATCTTAGTTCAGTCGCATTCCAGAGCCGTAGTGGAAACTCCTGCTCTGTTTACGATTTCAAAACCTGCCTCAAAGGGTAAAATTCGACACTGGTTCAAGCATGCCTCCAAAGGTAAATTCCAGCATTGAGTGAAGGCAGATTTCAAAATCAGTTGTAACTGCCCACGTTGAAGTCCTGGAAGAAATCTCACATGTTGAGTGGTCCCGCCTCTGTGTGCTTTCCAACGATGCTCTTGCATCAGTATGCCAAAATAAATATCTTTATTATTGACATCGATTTTTCTAGATTCCATTATGATCCTCATCTCTATACCAAGAAAGTAGGAAGTCATGTCATAGTCCTTTTTCTTTATTTTGATGATATTATTATAATTGGTAGTCACCCTAAACTTTTGGACCATGTGAAAACAAACCTTAAGAAGAAATTTGAAATTACCGACTTAGGCCATTTGCATTATTTCCTTGGCCTCCAAGTTCTGCAAACCAAGGAAGGATTTTTTCTTTCCTAGTCTATGTATTCTTGTGACATTCTTCATCACTTTCATAGGGAATATTCTAAACCATCCCCTTCTCCATTCCATTTTGGAGTTAAAAAATTTTCCACCTGTACTTCTCTTGAAGTTGATGCCGCTTTGTACCATCAGTTAGTTTGTATCCTCTTATACTTGACTCATACATGTCCCAATATTTCCTTTGTTGTTAATATTTTTTCCCAATATGTGCAAATACCCATTGAAATTCATTATAAATCATCTAAGAGGATACTACGGTATTTCCAGGGTACAATTCAGTTTGGGATACATTAGAATTCACGAGGGACTCCTTTATTGGTTGGTTTCACTGATTCATATTGGCAGTGAACCTGACAATCGAAATTCTATTGTGATTTATGTTTTCAGCCTTGGTTTAGGACCTCTCACTTGGAACTATAAGAAACAACATGCTATTTCACTTTCTTTAGTATAATTAGAGTATCGAGTAGTAGTTAATGCAAGTCAGGAAGCCTTGTGGGTTCAACAGACCCTTTTAGAGTTTGGATTCCAGCAACAACATCCAACCATCCTATGTTGCGACAATCAGAGTGCCTTAAATATCGTCAAAGATCTAGTTTAACATCAGCATAAAAAACACATCGAACTACTCATGCACTTCATCAGAAAGCTCATTCATGTTTGATTTATTGAAATTCTATTCTTCCCTACAAAAGATCAAGTTATTAATTTTCACAATGTCTCTTACAGAATAGAAGTTTTTCAAACTTCGATCTATGTTAGGAATTAAGGAAGTTGTCTTCCTGTGTAATACCAAGACATTTTTTTGTGGTGTGCTTGGAAGAAATTTGTTCTCTTTAAACATGGGGAACCTACAGAATCAAGGTAGAAATTCCTAGAGGAAACAAAAACCCATTGAAAAGGTAAATGAAGAAAGAGAAAAGGAAAGGTTACATATCTCAAAACATAGGTTTTCAGAAGAAGGTAATCTAATTTATAGTGGAATAGGTGTTGTTGTTTCTTCTCCTCTATCACCACAAGAAAAGCATAGGAGTTCATTAGAGACCAATCTAGTTCAGACTTATATTGTACCTCCAATCACTATCTCATCAAGAAAAATTCTTGTGGATAACCAGATGATCGAGGATTTGCTTGGAGTTGATTATACAATGGATGAAGTTAGAGAGATGATTGGTGCAAAACATTGTGGTGAATATGTTCTTGTGGTGAAAAATCTTGTTGGACAGTCAAATGTTCTAGAATATAGTCATGGGCATGTCCACTCTCCTCCCATAAGTGATCCTCTGGTGATTGAAAGGGAAATAATTGCAGTGTTGTTAACTCTACCACTGGGAGTTTAAGAGTGCTAAAATATGTGTTTATGATCCCTACCTAGATTGATAAGTGTGTGGATAAGAGCTCCTAAACACATTCAGGTGGATGAAAGTTGTATAACATCACTTGAAGGTAGGTTATCTAATCAAAATATTTTTTATCATTCTTATAAAATCATTAAAGAATATTTTGAACCAAAATGTGATGCCACTAAATGTCATTTATTTCTGGCTTTGTTAAAATCTATAATTTTTACTGTTGTTAGGAGAATTTTAGGCATTAAAATAGTCAAACGTTTAGAAACAATTCATCATATTGTTAGAAACCTTGTTGAAAGCTCCTAAACACATTCAGGTGGATGAAAGTGGTATAACATCACTTGAAGGTAGGTTATCTAATCAAAATGTTTTTTATCATTCTTATAAAATCATTAAAGAATATTTTGAACCAAAATGTGATGCCACTAAATGTCATTTATTTCTGGCTTTGTTAAAATCTATAATTTTTACTGTTGTTAGGAGAATTTTAGGCATTAAAATAGTCAAACGTTTAGAAACAATTCATCATATTGTTAGAAACCTTGTGGATTCTTTTCAAAAAATTGGTAAGAATCTTGTTCTAAAGACCGTAATGCGATCTGACCTATCTTATCACAATCAATTGTTAGCTAGATCACAAGAAAACATTGTTTTCTCCAACAAACCTCTCATCGCATGAAATTAAATACCAAAACCATTAGAAAGTATTCTGACAGACGAGATAACCTTGACACATGTGGCCCAATAGATTTGTGGGCCTCCACTAGTAGGCAACCTCATTGTGACATGAATTTAAATGGAGCAATTAAGTGACTAATACATGGTTTTTGGGATGAGAAAACTAGGCATTCTTCCAACCAAAATATGTAATAAAATTGAGAAGGGGATATAGGGACCACAAACCCCATATTAAAAACATTCTTGAAATTACACATACATAATTGTATGAGAGATTCAAAACATTACATATGGGATGTTAAAATATATTTTGGATATTTTATTTTGATTCTTAAATTTGTAGTGCTCGATACACTGGTAAAAAAAATCACATAAGTGAGTTATTTATTGTAAATGTTTTAACTGATTAAATGCGAGTTATAATGAAATTGGTGTTAAATGTGAGTTATAAATGTTGGATTATTGATAGGGGGTGAATTAGTAGTAAAGAAATTTAATCCTCTTTAACCACAGTATGCAAGTGTTATTTATCTTTTTGATCAATATAACATTATCATCAATAAGTGAAGAGTAAATAAACCATGATAAAATGAACAATCATACACATACACATTACACCAGTATTTTTACGTGGAAACCCAATGTGGGAGAAAACAACAAAATGTTTCTTCTTATATTTATTTAAGAATTACATTCATTGGAAGCAACAACTCCCTTTTTTCTCTAGCTACAATTGGAAGGAGGCTCTGACCCCCTATATTTTCAGGCCACAACCTGAGGGAAGCTACAACACCCCAATTCTCTAGCTACAACCAGAAGGAGGCTACAACCCCCTATGTTCTTCGACTACAACCGAAATTTATCTACAACCACCTATCCTTTCCCCATCCAACCACCCTGAAATATAAGTGCCAAATGATGAAACCATAGCCACACTGTCATTGTGAGATATACAAATGTAAACTTGTACCAACCTGTAGCCAACCTATACCACTTCCCTATAATCAACATGTACCTAAAATAAGCCTATAAAAACCAAAAACCACAGATACGCGACATGTCTATTTTTCAACATGCATATGTATGTTCCCTATCTATACTGCAGCCAATGTATGTACGTGACCTATTTGTTATGCAACCTACGTATTCCTTCTGAAAACTAGGTTTTTCTCTCTTTTGAAAAATTTTGACCCTCTGCAGCCTCTTTCACAGGAACCTGTAACCTGTACTGTGTCCAGAGTATAATTGTACCCTATGCATACATCCTCATACATATCCTTTAACCAAAGTATCTATATATCTCTCTAGTCATGTGCCAAATAAGTGTGTGTAATCACGAACAAGTATAATAACCCTCACATGAACTAGATATTGTTGGACAATTGAGAGGGGGGGGGGTGAATCGGTTGTTACTGAAATTAAACAATTATGCTTATTTTAAACTCTTTACAAAGAACTCAATGACAATTACAATAATGCAGGGCAATAAGCAATAACACATTCAACATCAGTCACACATAAGAGATACACAGAGATAGATTTTCTTGAGGAAGCCCATACAAGGTGAAAACCTCTTCTTCTTTATATGATAAGTAATATTTACATTCTTTACATTATCATACACATGAGAACCAACTCATAATGAGGATGCAACCTCTATTTTGCGAGCTGCTACTTGTTGAGATCACCCACTCTCTGGATTCTCTAGCACCAACTAGAGGGAGGCACCAACTCCCTAGTTTCTCTAGCACCAACTAGAAGGAAGCACCAACTCCCCAAGTGTTCTAGCACCAACTGGATGGAAGAACCAACTTCCAATCATATAGGAACCAACCTGTAAAACATAGAACAACAGTTCTCCCTTGCACCACCCTACCACCCTGGTTTCTCTAGCTTCCACCAGATGGAAGCTACAACTCCCTGTGTTCAAGCACCCACTTGAACCTCTGAGGACAACAATCCTCCCTAGCACCTCCCTTCCACCCTAACATATAAATTTTTCTAATGAAACTTATCACAGTGATACAATATTTATCATTGGCTTACCAGACTTATCACTATTCTGCTACACTGTGATGCTCTGTCTGCATCCGTGTCTTCTTCACACTCCTCTATGCTTTATGTTCTTCTCCCGTTATGCATTGTCTGCCATCTCAATTTAATCCACCATTCCTCTGCTCTGTATTTCAGCTGTTGTACACTTCTTCTTCTATTCTCCTGAAACCCCCACAACAACATCAACACTCATCTCTCCTTTCTTCGGCCTTCTTATAGTCTCATTGCACCTTGTGCATACACTGTACGCAATGCTTCTGCATGATCTTCATGTCGAGTGATATGCCTATTCATCATTGCAAATATTCAGTTTCTCTGTTTGTTAAGCCCATGTGTCCATCATCACTAGGTGTCATGCTAAAATTAGTTCACCTCTGCAGCATTCAAGATTCTTCATCTTCTCCGTTACAGTCGAGCTCAACCTCTCTATTGCAGTTACAGGCTCCAATGCTCTTCTAGCTGTCAATCACCTCCACGAATAGTCTTCATTCTACTGGCATATTCCTTGTGACTCTTTAGTTCCTCTGGAAATCACACAGAAGTCTCTTCGAGTCCTCTAGCAGAAAACATCAGTGGTTTCTAGTAGTTACAGTGCGAACCTTGAAATGGAGCCTAGCTATGCTAGTTCCTTCCACTTTCATGACCATCGACGGTGACCACCAGCTACATAGACATTTCACCATTTCAGAATTTTGGCATTCGACAATTCGAAATTCGTGTGATCAAGTGTCTGGACACTCCATGTCGTGATCCTCGAAATGGAGCTTGGTTGCTCTAGCTCTTTCCTCCATTTTCCGTCGATGTGACCAATGGATGTGACCACAAGCTGAGCCTAAACGTGTTTCGTATTTTGTCATTTCGACAATCCCGCTGTGTAGCATCTCTACTCTCCAAGTCGCGATATCTGAAACTCCGAAAAAGGAGCTTAACTCTTCGAAATCTTCTCTACATCTCTTCGACGATGAGACCACCGGCTATGACCACAACCTTATTAAAAAACTGCATTTCACAATTTCGCGTTTCGGCACTTAGTGACTCCTATGATGAAGAGTCTTAGGTCTTGATTGCTCCATCTCCCGATATCTGAAATAGTCCTCCTGATTTCGGGATTTTGATGTTTCATATTTCACGATTCTGAGACTCCTGATGACGAAGAGTCTTGACTCTTCCATCTCCCAGTATCCGAAATTGTCCTCCTTCTTCCGAAATTTCGGCGATTCGCATTTTCGCGATTCCGACACTCTTGATGACGAAGAGTCTTGACTCTTCCAACTCCCAGTATCTGAAACTGTCCTCCTTCTTCCGAGATTTTGGCGTTTCACATTTTGGGATTCCAACATTCCTGATGACGAAGAGTCTTGACTCTTCCAACTTCCGGTGTCTGAAACTGTCCTCCTTCTTCCAGGATTTCGACGCTTCGCATTTCTCCATTTCAACATTCTTGTCATGAGTTTCTTCCTTGACTCCTCCAAAGCCCAGTATCTAAAACTCCGAAAATGGAGTTTACACTTCTGATCTTTCCATGCAATTATCCCTGCACTGCTGATCTTCCTTTCCTGCATGTTTTCCATCAAATAAACGTGCACACTCTTACACTCTTCATGCACCTCTGCACTATCTCTTATGAGCTTACATTGTCCCTATTTTTCCATCGCTACATGCTCTGATATTGCCATCAGTGACAAGAAAACCTACCTATAAACATGCCAACAATCTCCCCCTTTGGCATTGATGGAAACCATGAACGGCTGTGTTAATCTGTTTGGACCTCCAACTGTAGCATCCAGTCCGGACCACTCCTTTTCTCCCCCTTTGATATCAATGTCAAAGAAAACATGCTCCCCCTAAGATGTGGCAGTATTTTCAGAAGGTATCAGATATTCAATCAATACAAAACTACCCCTAATAGGATGGACTCTCTTAGCTGTGAAATAGGATGACACCCAACTTCCTTCTGAGATATTCAAATGGTGTCTTGGCTAGGGGTTTAGTAAATATGTCTGCAATTTTTTCCATGGTTGGAATGTAATGGACCTGAACAACCTGATTGGTGACTTTCTCTCTCAAATAATGATATTTTATGGGAATATTCTTGGTCTTGGAGTGGAATACAAGATTCTTGGACACAGTGATGGCACTGGTGTTATCACAATGAATTGGGATCGGTGCAACGTATTTTACCTCCAAGTCTGCAAGTGTATGAATCATCCATAATACCCGAGTGCAACAGGTAGAAGAAACAATGTACTCTACCTCTGTAGTTGATAAAGAAATGGAACCTTTCTTTTTACTAAGCCATGCTACTAATGAGTCACCCAGGAATAATTCTCCTCCACTGGTGCTTTTTCTCTCATCAACATAGTTTGCCCAATCTGCATCTGAATCAGAAGTTAACTGAAAATTCTGATTTCTGGGATACCACAGACCATAAGTCATTGTTTCCTTCAAATACCTGAATATCCTTTTGACATCTTGCAAATGACTCTGTTTAGGTGCAGACTGAAATCTTCCTACCATTCCAACATCATGCATTATGTCTGGGCGAGATGTTGTGATGTACAGTTGGCTACCTATCATTGACCTATATGAACTTTGATCAACATCAAGTGAGTCATCATTCTTTCTTAATTTGCATCCAGTAACCATAGGTGTACCCACAGGTTTAGAATCTTCCATTTGAAACATTTTCAACATTTCTCTTAGATATTTTTCTTGAGAAATGAACATCCCTTCAGACCTCTGAGTAATTTATAGACCAAGAAAAAATGACAGTTCACCTATTATAGACATTTCAAACTCAGATTCCATGACATAAGAAAACCATTGTACCAATGAATCCTTATTACATTCAAAGATGATTTCATCTACATAGACCAATACGATGAGAATATTATTATCCTCTATTTTAATATACAGATTGTTGTTAGTTGTTCCTCTCTTGAACCCTTTGTCTTTGAGATATGTATCCAGTCTGTGATACTAGGCTTGAGGGGCTTGTTTTAACCCATATAAAGATTTCTTCAGCTTGCATACTAAGTCAGGGTTATCAGACAGTTCGAAGCCCTCTGGTTGTTCCATATAGACTTCTTCACTTAAATCTCCATTTAGAAAAGCTAACTTGACATCCATTTGATAGAATTTAAAACTTTTATGACAAGCATAGGCAAGAAACATTCTGATAGCTTCTAATCTTGCTACTGGCGCACATTTCTCATCAAAATCCATTCCTTCTATCTGAGCATATCCTTTACAGGCCAACCTTGCTTTGTTCTTGACAACTTCTCCCTGCTCATTCAACTTATTCTTAAAGATCCATTTGGAGCCAATGACATTTTTACCTTCAGGTCTATGAACCATATCCCACGTATTGTTTTTCTCAATCTGATCAAGTTCATCATTCATTGCTTTAACCCAGTGGTCATCTTTGTTGGCTTCATTAAAATTCTTGGGTTCCAGCATGGATATGAAAGCTATATGAGATTGTTCGGTGTTTTTTATTAGCTTTCTCCTGGTTTGTACACCTTTGTCTTTTTCTCCAATTATCTGACTTGCAGGATGATTATTTTGAATGATTATGGAGGAGGAATTTGAAGTTGACTACTAATTTGAGTCTATCTGAGTGTCTGAGTCTTAATCTGATTCAGAGTAATTGTTTTCTGATTCTTGGACCTGTTCATCTTCAGCTTTAGTTGTGTCTTCTGTAGAAGAATCATTACTGCACATCTCTCTTGCTGGGATTCGTTCATCAACTTTTACATCAATACAACCAACCATTTTATGTAGCCTCTTATTATAGCATCTATATCCTTTACTATTTGTAGCATACCCTAAGACGATACCTTCATCAGCCCTGTCATCATATTTTCCGAGGTTCTCATCATTATTCTTTATGTAGCATTACTCCCAAAGACTTTGAAGTGTTTAATTGAAGCAGGTCTCCCAAACAACAGTTCATAAGGTGTCTTGTCACTTTGTGGTCTGAGGTGAGCTTTGTTAAGAACATGGACTGTTGTGTGTATTGCTTCTACCCAATAGGTTTGACCAATGTTCTTCTCATTCATCATTGACCTGGACATTTCTTGCACTGTTCTGTTTTTCCTCTCAACAACTCCATTTTGCTGTGGAGTTCTTGGGATTGTGTATTCTCTCTTGATCCCATGCTCATCACAGAATTCCTTGAAGTCTCTTGACATAAACTCTCCTCCCCGGTCTGATATTACTGCCTTTAACCTCTTGCATGTTTGAGTCTCAGTTAAAGCCTTAAATATTTTAAACTTCTCAAATGCTTCAGCTTTTTCCTTGAGAAAGGCAACCCAAGTAAGTCTGGAGTAATCATCGATAATCAGCATGAAGTAGTTTTCTTTCCCTGTGCTTTCCTGTCTTGATGGGCCACATAAATCGATATGAACTAGTTGGAGTGGTTTCTCTATTGAAGTAAATCTCTTGGACTTAAACTATGTCCTGTTTAGCTTCCCTACTTGGCAGGGTTTACACATTGAATCTTGGGGCTTTGATATTCTCGGAAGATATTTTACTGCCTCGAGATTTTTGAGTTTGATTAAGTGGTCAAATTTTAGATTTCCAAGTCTCCTATTCCATAACCAACTTTCATCATGTTTTCTTAGATGGAATTCTTCTCTATTTTCTTTCAGTACATATACATTATTTTATGTCTTTATGCCTTTGGCCACCACTTGTCCTGAGTTTACAGACTTTATCTTGTAGTCCTTGGACGTGAACACCACTTCACATCCTCTGTCACACATTTGACTTACATTGAGTAGATTATGTTTCAACCCATCTACAAGTAGAACATCTTGGGCTTTTCCTTTTCCATTACTTAAGCTCACCATCCCTTTACCCTTTATTTTACCTGGAGCATCATTTCCAAAGGTTATGTTTCTTGATTTTCTTTCACTTAGATATAGAAACTTACCTTTGTATCCCATCATGTGTTTGGAGCATCCACTGTCTATATACCAAGGATTCATTTTTCTTTGAGCTGACAACACTAATCCACACTTGTCATTGTCTTTCTTCTTTCAAAACTTGACATTTTCAGTAGGGGAAGTCAAATCTGGTTCATAGTTCCTTAATCGACAGTCAACAACTTTATGTCCATAGTTATGACAGATGTAGCATTCAATCTCATTGTTCAATAGGTCAAACTTATTGTTGCAACATTGTCTATTCATTGAATGTTGATTATTTCTTGACCTCCTTAATTGCATGTCCCTAGACTTAATTTGGCAATTTGCAATCTGTGAAGGTTTGTTACTTGGATGTATCATTCTTTGTCATGGGAAGTATTTATTCCTTTGAAATCTTAATTGCTCATGTCTAAGTCTTAAGGAACAATTTACAACTTTGTGACCAAAGTTAGAATAGTAGAAACAATAGCCATAGAAAATTTCTTTGTACCTAGAAAATGGTTTTCTTATTTGAGAAAATTGATTTCTTCCATGCTGATGACGTCTTTCAGTAGGGAGTGCATTATTTCTTTGTTCTACAGATTCAGTCCTGGCACCTTTTTCTTTACTCGTCCTGGGTGGTTGATTGTCTTCCTTTGTTTTTGCAGGTTTGTTGTTGTCATTGGTTGTACATTTGACAAACTTGATGGGTTCTTCATTTCTTGGCTTACCACTACTTGATCCTTCTTCATAACCCAAACCAATTTTCAGCTTTGAATTCCTTTGCTGATTCAGAATGGTGGCTAATCCTTCTGAGGCTTTGATACTTGACAATATCTGATTATACAAGGCTTGAAACTTCTCCATCTCTTTCCTAATTTTCACTACTTCTTGTTCTAATGCTTCACATATTGCCTTCTTTTCTGATAGTTGCCGTTTCAGAATGTCTTCGATTTTCTTTGCCTCTTCTAATTCTAATTTTAGTAGTACAAGGTCTTCATCAGGTTCTTTACTGTTTTTTGCGAACTGTATCATCAATTGTCTTTACTTTCTGTTCTTAATTCTTAGTCTGTCAATCTCTTCCAGTGCACTGATTAGTTCTCCTTCCATGTCAACCACAACTTATTCTTCATTAACATCACTTCCTGTGTTGTTATTATCATAATCCTCTTTGGCCATAAGTATGAAGTCATTTAGTTTATATTCAATAGAGGAGTCATTGTCTTCATCATCTGAAGGATCGTCATCATTGTTTACACAAAGACTTTTCTTCTTAAAGTTATTCTCTTTAAATAAATTTATTTGCTTATGCTTCTCATCATCATCATATGTCTGATACTTTCTTTTGTGGGGACATTTATTTGAAAAATGACCTATCCTACCACAGTTGAAACATTTAAAAGGCAGTTTACCTTTGTATTTGCCTGATCCCTTCTTTAGTCTCTTCACAAATTTTGCTTCAATTTCATCGGGCTCATAATCCTCATTCTTGTCTGCTTTGAATGATGCTTCTCTGGAGGTGGGTTTATCTTTAACTATTCTCATTTCATATGCAGTCAATGTTCCTAGAAGTTGATCAAAATCCAAGGTTTTTATATCATTAATTTATTTTATAGAAGAGACCTTCGGGTTGAACCTATCTGGGAGATATCTCAAGATTTTCTGAACTAAAGAAGGTTCCTCAATTTTTTCACCAAGTGCTTTCATTGCATTTACCATTTCTTCTACTCCCAGAAAGTATTTTCCAACAATTTCATCTTCCTTCATCTTCAACTGTTCAAACTGTATTATGTAGGTTTGAAG
>JASDQU010103666.1:218820-231464 GCA_032191745.1 Picea mariana
TCCTACGCTTGTTAAGGACTGGGAGATTCTTCTCCCTACCTCCCCAGTCTTGGTAGTGCTTGTTGTTGGTTCCTCCTCTGTCTTTCTCCCTAACACAATGTTGGTTTCTTCTAGTAGTTGACGCAATTCATCCATTTGTTCCTGCATGCTTCTTCTCATATCATCATGTTGTTGTGTTGCATGCTGAAACATGTCATCTGTGACTTCCTTCACTTGGATGCTTATCTTATCCAAATATTCTTCTATTAAATCATGGATAGACACTTCCTTGATGGCTTTTTGGTTTGACCATTGTTGTCTGTGTCTCCCTATCTCTGATTCCTTCCTCTTCCTATCATTGCGTGATGTTGTTTGTTGAGTTGTTTCCTCTTGGATCTTTCCTCTATCTTGGTCATATCCTCCTTCTTCATCCTCATCGATCTCGTGTACATTGGGTTTTTTCTTCTCTGATGGCCCTATATTTGTTGGTGGAATCTTCCACTCATCTTCCCAATCAACCATAATGTGGCCCATCTCTTATTCGATCAATTTGTATTGTGTTTCCAACCATTATTGATCTGGGTCCTTCTTTACTTGTAGGAACATGTGGTGACACCTTATATTAAAGTGTGCCACTTCCTTATATTCCTCAACCACTTGATTTGGTATGCATGGTTTCCTCTAGATGTTGTCCCTGATAGTTTACTTATAAATATAAAATGTGACATTACTATCCATCTGTCGCACCTTATGTGTAGTATACCATAGGTTTTGATATTGTGTGGCTAGACAAGGCTTCTTCTTGACTCCCAAAAATTGATTGTCATATATATCTCTCTAATTCGATATATCTATTAAAATTAGTAACCAAGAATAATGAAACTCAGTCCCCTTATCCTACGCTTCCTCACAGTCAATCAAAAATTGTTCAAAAACAATGTTTCCCAATTCATCTGGATGCCCTCTACATATATTTCTATTGTTGTTATCACTGCTGCTGGAAATTAATTGTTTTTGCACTTTCTCAACAACTTACAGGATAAGGCTTGCATCACAAACCTTACCATCATTTCACATATGATTGTGACATCTAAACCATGTTTTCCAAGGAATGTATGGAATTTTTCCTTCATGATCTCAATGAGATATTTATTATTATTCTTATCGAAAAATAACAAATATGGGTCCTTCCCCTGTGACATAAGACTAATAATGTGCACTATTAAATCTGTATCGATGGATATTTTCATGTCAATCCACATGTATCCCCCATGCATACAACTTAGCATCATTTTTACACATGCACTGGTCTCCTAGCTCTATCTAAAATGGGGTATATCAAACATGTTTAGAAGGATTTCTTTATGCAACCCCATAGCCCACATTTGTGGCTCGATCTCTATCATATGATTCTCGGAACTAATATAATTTATCAAAATTTTGTTGGGTATTAAATCTAGAAACTTGTTCTCATCGGTGATGTCATGGTTAGCATACTTTAACATAGGTATCAAACCTACAATGTCCCCTTCTACAATTACTCCTTCTGAAATCAGTGGCTCCACGAGGGGGTACTTTTCATCCCTCTATAAATGGACCTATTTTGTTGATGGTTTTCTTGGTGGGATATAATCCTTGTGGAAACTTGATTATGAGGATGATGCCTCCTATGTTTCTTCAACTACTGGCAACATTGTTGGCTAACCATGCATTTTCTTCAGTAATGACATTGAAGTTGTTGTTTCCTTCAGTGGCACCATCTTCCACTGCGATGGTTCCCTACTTCCAACTAGTTCTAAAACTTCAGAACAATAACTTTGGCTTTGTAAATTTGGTTCTCAACGTGAATGTTGAATGGAAATTACCTTCCCTCGTCAGTTCTTTGATTTATTTTATACTTCCTTGCCATTTGTTGCTTCCCTTCGTGATTAAACTTTCTGTCCAATACACTAGTGGTTGGAACTCATTACCTATTGGAATATTTCTTTTCATGGATGTCAGCTACAGAAAACCTAGAAAAAATACAAATCTTAGGAGGGAAACACATCAATTAATGTGCAAAATATCTACATGCGGGAGGAGTGTGCAGTTATTGAGACCTTGGAGAGATCGAAGGAAAACCTCAGAAGGGAGGAGCACTTCAAAGGAAGCTCTATCAAGATCTAAGTTACCATAAAACCAATGAAATCTTTTCTTTGTAAACAATGAATAAATCCTCATTACGGTTTGAAGCATTACAACCATTAGATCCATATCGAGAGAAAGATAAATAATTAGATCAAGGTAGAGCCAAAGGTTGAGAGAGATTAAAACCGTCATATCTAGTTGAGAAATTTTGGGCATAACCAAATCCGTCATATAAAACTAATCAATCGTCAGCCCTTGATTGAATCCAATTAGGAGATATAAATATCTGGGAATCCATAACCTCACCACTTCAACTATTATTGGAGACAAGGAAAAAGCATGAAATTGTGAAGTTGTAAAATCATGAAATCCCATTGGTTGTCTGATATGATAGGAAGATTGGTTTAAATCTCATTTTTTGATCATGGTCATCTGATGTTGTCCCTCTCAATGTAAATAATTTTGATTCCTAGAATTTTTTAAGGTTGAAGTCTTGAAATCCCGCCAACCATCGGATCAAGGAGGAACTTCGAGTGAATTCTCAACCGTCCGATCAAGTATAGTGGAAGGATGGGGTAAGCTAGAAATTCATGAATTCAAGGAGTTTTGAAGCCATCAAATCCCACCAACTATTAGATCTAGGGAATAATTCAAGAGTAATGTAAGGCTTTAGATCAAGCAATAGAAGGATAGTGTAAGTTTCGTGACTCTGAAAATTTGCCACTTCAACGATGAAATCTCGTCAGCCATCCTATATGATAGGGAGATTGGTTTAAATCCCATCCGTTAGTCATGGTCATTCAACATTATCCCTCTAGTGCATATGAAAAACTTGATATTTGTAATATCCTGGAGTCTCGGAGTGTCGAAGTCCTGAAATAAATAAGGACTGTCCATATCAAAACCTAACTAAGTCATTATCATTGATTTCATTGAAACCTCCAGATGATCCAGGATCATCCATTCAATAGGAGACTAAATATCAATTGTCTAATCTACTAGTGAATATAATGTACGTATTTAAGTGAAGTTTACTCTGGGAGAGTTGGAAGATTGAAAAGGGATAATAGCCTAAAGGAAAAAGTCCATAGGACTTGGTTCTAGTGACGGTCTCATGATAAGGTAAAGGGGTTTATTAGAGGAGTGAAGGGACTAGAAGTAAATAGGACCACATACACTTTTGAATGAGGTCATGTGTATAATAATAATGGCAAGGTGCTAGGAGCAATGCTTAAAGTGGATAAGCCCATGGTTTCGATCCCACACACATAAGGAAAGTGGATTGAAAGAAGCACCTGTGAGAAATTTGAATTATGTACCAGCTTAAAGGGCATGCGGAATAATTTGACAAATATTTTCACACAACCATTCCATTGTCTCTACAATATTTTATTTACATGTGAAGGGATTAAATACATAGGATTTGACATCTTTAAGTTAAATAAAATATTATCAACACTATTGTTAAAATTAAAAGAAGAAGTGCAATGGTACATTGTCAAAAGACACAATGGTTCAAATTCATACCTATTTGGAATACTATATAAACAAAAAAGTGTAATGGAATGAAATTGTCTCTATGGTCTACATCTAAAGATCAAAATCATGCGCAAAATCCAAGGAAGAAAGATGAAGATACTTGTGAAGTGAGGGTGGAAGGGAGGAGAAAGGAAGGATTAATATCCTTTTCTAATTGAAGTTTAAATAAATATATTTAATGCTTCATAGGTTTTCTACCCTAAAACAAGGGATTTAGTGCTTCCTAGGGTTGGTGCCCAAAAAAAAGTGAGTTCGTGCTTCCTAGGGTTGGAGCCCTGAAACAAGGGAGTTGGTACTTCCTAGGGTTGGAGCCCCGAAAAAAAGGAGTTGTTGCTTCCTATGGTTGGTGCCCTGAAACAAGGGGATTGGTGTCTCCTAGAGTTGCTTCTATAAACTTAATCATTTTTATAAAACTTGTAATTTGTATTTAATTTTATACTTAGTGATGTTATTTACTGAAGTTTCTTGTTGATCAATAAATTTAATAAATAATTATTTAAAAATTGATAAAATGTATTAATACTAATTCACCCCCCCCCCTCTCAGTATTGAACTAAATTCCAACATTTGGTATCTGCTATAACCCTAAATTGCACCACACATGCTTACCTGGCATTAGGCCAACTCATATCCCTTCTTTACCAAAGCAGTGTTGAACAACTCCTTGAAAATCCTCTTTTATAAAGGCCCACGCACCCTACTCCATTACTGCACGCGTGTACACGCTGGCTGACCCAAAATAGCCTGCGTGGACTGACAAAAGCACGAAAAAAGGAAAGTTGCTGACGGAACACAAACGCTATGGGTGAGTTAACTGAAACTCCTGACCATGCATGGCTGAGGGTTCGTCCAAATACCTAGCTCCTTCTAGCCTATAAAAGAATGGGTAGGGGTCCCATTTGGAAAGAGGAAAAAGAGAGCAAAGAAACTCTGCCCATTTACATATTCCAATTGTCCCAACCCTTTAGCCTTTCCTTGTGCCAAAGGAGATTCAAAGCAAAGCAGTTGGAGGACAGAAGAAGAGGAGCCCAGGATCAAGTTCGCGGAGCGGTGGCCAGTCTCAACTTTTGTAAGTTGACTCATTCAAAGTAATAAAGAAAATGATTTTCCCATCCCAATTCATGACCTTTTTATAGTTTGATTAGTATATGTTTGGATTTCTAACCCGTTAGTATATAAGTAGTATGCATGCATAGTTGTTTCTTTTCTTGAATGCAAGTCAGCTTTGAAGGAGTATTGCGAACAAGTAATCAAGTATGATGGAGGATCGACATCAAACGCCGGGAATGAGGTAGGTTGATATTTCCATGCATTTACTAAGAAAAGGGGATTTAAATCTAGGGATGAAGGTAAAAAGTAGTTTCTCTTCGGTCATATCTGCATGCAAAGTCTGAACTCTATTTACTAGTCCATAGGGAGATTTTCCCAACAAAAGAATTAGCGACCATACTGGGGAGACTCTCTAGGGTTCCTGGAATTTTATTTAGTTTTTGGGTAGTTTTAAAGACTAGTTTTTCTTGCCTATTTTTCTTTTAGTTTATGTAAGGTCTGAGCTAGTAGGGAGTCTGGTTTTCCATACCATCTTTCTTTGTCTTTTGCTTGACTGTGTTTTTCAGGACCCACAGAGGTACACGCGGCTTGCATAAGGTCTACACACATGTACCCACCCCCTACTTTCTTGCAGCCCATGTGTGAATGCTAGCTGAAGAATGTGAACGCTAGCTGAAGAAGTAGTAGTAGCGTGTAGAGTTTGGAGAACTTTAGAGGCAGTCATCCTCTTCCCTGTCAGAATCACACATTCTCAGGGGGTTTTCTGGAATTCTGTCTAAGTCTTGTTTGCTAGCAATCCTATATCAGATTGTCTTTGTCTTATCATTTTTTCCTTACATTATTTGTTTTTCTGTTAAAAAGAGCATTCAAGCCTTCAAGGGATCCTAGTTATCAGTATCAGTGGTCTCTTCCTGGTTTTGGGTTCTCTGTTTTCATTTTTATCAGAGTTTAGATATACACGCGGCCTGTACAAGGTGATCCCACGTGTACACGCCCTCTGTATCTATCCAACGCGCATTCACACACGTGTTGTTTGATTAACAGTCACGTGCTTGTACAAGATACTTTTTGTTGAGGGTAAGGCAGTCATCCTTTCCCTTGATAAGAATTATTCCTCTTAGGTGTTTGAATCTCTGTGTGAGCAGTCAATAGCTTAGGATTAATCTTACCCTTAGCCTACTTTTTCTCAGTTAAAAAATAAAAGNGGGATTTTTGACCTGATTCTTTGCGATCTGCGATTAGTCTAGAGTTGTTTTTCTTGGTTTTTTCTTGTCGGTATTTTTCCTTTCTTGCTTTACTAGCATTTACTAGGACAGAAGAAGAGGAGCCCAGGATCAGGTTCGTGGAGTGGTGGCAAGTCTCAACTTTTGTAAGTTGACTCATTCAAAGTAATAAAGAAAATGTTTTTCCCGTCCCAATTCATGAACATTTTATAGTTTGATTAGTATATGTTTGGATTTCTAACCCGTTAGTATATAAGTAGTATGCATGCATAGTTGTTGCTTGTCTTGAATGTAGGTCAGCTTTGGAAGGAGTATTGCGAACAAGTAATCAAGTACGATGGAGGATCGACATCAAACGTCGGGAACGAGGTAGGTTGATCTTTCCATGAATTTACTAAGAAAAGGGGATTTAAATCTAGGGATGAAGGTAAAAAGTAGTTTCTCTTCGGTCATATTTGCATGCAAAGTCTGAACTCTATTTTCTAGTCCATAGGGATATTTTCCCAACAACAGTATCATAGTGGGTTCCTTCATCATAGTCTAATAACTGGAAGGTATATTCTACATAATCCAATGGATCAACAAGAAGAAATTTCTTCCACCAGAGAACCTTTGTTCAAAGGGAATGATTATTCACTTTGGAGTGTGAGGATGAAAGGTTATATAATTACCTTGGGTTGTGATATATGGAAATCTGTAGAAAATGGGTACACTGCACTTGCTACTCCTCCCACATACACAACTAGAAAAAATATTCTCAATGACAATGCAAGAGAAGACAATGCCATCCTAGGAGGATTAGACAATCCTATATTTGTGAAAGTAATGCATTGTAAGACAACAAAATAAATTTGGGATAAACTAAAGTTCACATATGAAGGAGATAGCAAGGTCAAAAAGGCCAAACTACAAACCTATAGAACATAATTTGAAAACTTGAAAATGAAAGAAGAAGAGAACATAGTAGAATATCTTTAGAGAGTAGATGAAGTGGTGAAATCAATCAGAGCATTAGGAGAATATCTCACATATCAATCCATTGTGAAAAAATTATTGAGATCAATACCTATGAGATGTGATGTCAAAATTTATACTCTTGAGGATAGACCGTACCTTGATAATCTCACAATGGATGAATTACATGGGATCCTCACAATGTATGAGATGAGAAAAGGGAAAAAAAGACAGGAAAAAGGAGAAACAAGCTTTAAAGCATCAAAATAAAAGAAGAAACGGGAGAACGTGTCTAACGAAGATCGGTCATAAATATATAATGAAGAAATAGCTAACTTCGTGAAGAAACTCGAGAAATGAACTGGCGGATACAAAGGAAAGTTTCCTCTAATATGCTTTAACTGTGGAAAGATCGAACATTTGCTTCCAAATGTCCCTGTCTAAAACAAGAAGAAATTAATGATGAAACAAATTTCAAAGAATAAAAGAAGATCCAAACCAAAGACAAAAGGAAGGTCTACAAAAAGAACAATACCTTTTACATTGAAGAGAACAATAACTCATATGAAGAAAGTGAAGAACAAGAGGAATCTGAGCATCTATTTATGGGTATAGAAACCCAAAATAATCACACTAAAAATACCTTTGATATTGAATAAGAAAACTATGAGGTTGAAGAAGAAGTGGATCTTGAAGCAGAACTGATCAGTGCCCTGGATGAACTCAGAAAGTATAAAAGGACGAACAAGTTGTTAAAAGGATTGTTATCACCAAAAAATTGTCTGAAGCATTACGCACAATGGTTGAAGAAAGACATCAATTCCAACATCAATTATTACACCTACAAAAAAAAATTCCATAAAAAAATGCACAAAACTATACACTTGGTTCAAAAATTAAAGTGTGTAAATTCACCAAAGGAAGCGTGCACACAGTGCATAGAATGTGCATGGTAACACAACCCTAAGCATGCACCGTGCGTTAAATGTGAAACTGTCTACGAGAAAATCCACGCACTTCTCATGAATGACTCATTTATGAATCTTGCCATCCCCTCTGTTAGCACTTGGTAAATTTCCTAGAGGTTGAAACAGAAGAAATATACAAAAGGTAACTTTATCCAACCACTTTTAAAGCTGGGATCTAGCCCTTCCAGCTTCAGAGAGGGATCTCTCTATATGATTTAGCTTTGTTTTTAACTTTAGATGTTAGGCTAGGTAAGAGATAGGTAGTTTTTGTTGAAAAAGTGTTTTTTGAATTGGTTGAGACAGTTTACACATCCATTGGGCTATGGGGTCTGTGTTTAAATAAAATATGAAATACAACCAAAAATGTGAAGGAAGATTTCCACAGGGCAAGATAATATACTCACTGGATCTTTTAATACCTTAAATGATGGACAGAAGAAAAGATGAGAAAGATAAATTCAACTAAGAAGCAGTTAAGAATTCCTTAATTGAAAACACCAGAGGATAAACACTAAAATCTTTCGAGTCAGAAACAGGGTATCTAAGATAAATCCTGCAACATTCGTTACTATTAAAGATTAGTTTCAGAAAACAATATGATCACAAAGCAAGAATAACATTCAACATTAGAGAATAAACATCACCAGTGAATACACACAAGAATCCTATAAAAAGTGCCTCCTTTTATTAATGGCGGATCTCTTCAAAAATGATACAGTCTGATAGCCTCAGGGTGTGAATATCAACAACCCTCAATGCTTCAAAAGGTGAAGTATTTATAATTCAAATTACAAACGTTCCTGTCATAACTGATCAAGACGTGCTCATTCTATTTTTAGTCTAACTAATTTAACTAATCAAAACTACTTGATGACTTGGTGCAACCGCATGCAGAATTTCTGGGGTAGGCCGTTGGTGAGGTTCTTTCACAATCTCTTCTGACTGGATAGGTGACTGGACTTGGACAGCTCATCTTCTAATCGAGCAGATCGCAGAGTTCCTCCCATCTAAGATGACTAGGCACAGTGACTTTGAGCAGTCTCCGATACACTTCGTCCATTTCCGTATACTTAGCGAATGTAGGCTTAGTGAGGAATATGTATCGAATCTCATGTTGGATACTCATGTCCGACTGAAGGGCATCCAGGAAATATTTGCCAGTGATGCTCCCTTGTATGCCTGCAAACTTTGAACTATCCTTGGACACCTCAGCCAATCTCTTCTTGTAATCCGGAAGTGTCATCAGTTTATCATTAATAACTTTCAGACCAAGTAGACCTTTCTTTTGGAGCGCCTCAATCTTATTAAAAAACTTTTGTAGCCCCTGGTCCATGATCTGAACCTTTTCTTTCAATTGAAGCATTAATCATCTCTTGGTCAAAACTCTCTTGACCTCAAGGATGGTTTCTGTTCTGTCTTCTATCTTCTGCTCTTCTAGCTCTTCTTTGGTCTTGGAATTGAGGAATTTGATGATATCATTTTCCTAAGTTGGTCTATCTCCCAATTCTACTCTGATCTTCTCAATAGCCTATTTACTCCTCTGGACCAACTCGTTCTACTCAAACATGATTTGGATCATGGGCCAGATCTCATTTATGGACTTTGTGATGTCTGTCCATACATTCTCTTTGACCTCAGCCAAAGTCTTCCTTGCCATTGTTTGCTTTTGGAGCTGCTGTAGCTCCTTCTTGAGTTGCTCAGTTACCTACTTTTCTTTGGAGAGACTAGTCTGGAATGAAGTTTTGAGTTCCTGGAGGTTCTCAACTTCCTTTTTAAGCCTGTTGATCTCTGTCTCTTACAGGTTCATCTTTTCCATGGATTTGGCGAGGTCGTTTGTTCCCTCTTGTGGTGTCACTGGTGTTGCAGATGGAATTGTTGTTACTACTCCTGTGCTCAATCCTGCAATCGGGATAGCACTCAATGGAATGCCTTCCATTGGCTTCAGCTGCTCTTTATCTTTCAATAATCTCTCCATCTCAGCTTCCATTTCTTTGAGCTAAGCATTCTGGTCCATGAGCAGCTTTAGCATCTTGTCCTTCTCGCCTTCTTTCTCTGCTATCTCCTTCGCCTACGAGTCCTCTTTGGGCGGGAGCTTCAGTTGTTTCCTCAAAGAGGTGATGTCTGCATTCTTCTTCTTTATCATCTCTTTTGCAGCTTTGACGTTCGAGGGATCATAGCCGATATTGAGGACCAGCTCCTCCAAAGTTTTAATTCTATTATCTTTTGCGAAGGATGAAATCCTCTCTATCTTGAGCTGCGTTTGAGCATTGTTGAGTGATACCTACAATTTTTCCACTGAAGCAGAAGCATGCGCCAATGTGTGAAATACCATCTCTCCTGTCTGTTTGTGCAGATCCATCTGATCTGCTGGGTGCACTTCCTTCGTCTAAAATTCGAAGGTGGCCCTCTTGTAGTCTGTGATTACCTTGGGGTCTAGTACCTATGCCTGGAGGAAGGCCATGTGCATCCTGCCCCTTTCTGTGTCAAATGCGGACAACAGCCTGTGCTGCGCAGTGGACGACTGCTTCCGAAATTGAGTGTAAGTACTGCTGGTAAGGGTCTGATTTATTTTCCTAATCAGCTCGTACTTCTCAAAAATACTCAACTTGGGCCCCGTCTTGCCTGTCTGGGTGTCCAGTGGGGAGTCTGTGGATTTATTTGGTACTGCTGTGGTAATTTCCTTATAAAGGATCGAACTGAAGGGTGGAATGATAGTCTTAGTCATGGTGGTAGGTGGGACCTCTTTTTCTCCAGTCGAACTAGGAACAGGAATAGTCTTGGGCCTCTTCGTGTGTAGCTAGAACTCTTTAGATGACACCTCTTTGACAGGCGGAGATGAATCTTGTCGCGGCCTTTTTTCCTTAGGGACCTGTGGCATGGACGTTGGTGGTACAGAGGTCGGAGGAATCTGCTGCTCCACTTCAACTAAGGTGTCGGGCACCCACATAGTCTGGTTGGAGAATTTTTCAATATCGGGCTTGGACTCATGAACGTACGTGATGTTTTTGTTCTTTACCTGCATTTTTGAGATGATCCCGCATGGGTCATAGTGCCATGGGAAACTTAAGAAAAAATTCATCTCTTTCAGCATCCATTCATCTTCTTCTATGGCGCCACGACTGTTACAGATGAAGGAGCCAATCTGCCCCTTGATTCAAAGTTGCTGCTTTTTCTTTAATGACACAAAATGGATGTCATCTGAATTCATGATTTGTCTTATATACTCTAGAGAAAAAATTCTTACCGACACATATTTGGGCAGCTTGTAGGGTGCCAACTCACACCCATATACTCTGATCTCAGAATGGTTTTGATACAGGTACCAATCCTCGGTCTTCGTGTTGTCCGAGAGATGCAGAATTATCTGGACTTCATCGTTTATTCATGGCTCGGGCATGCCACTCAACATGCTCACCACAGGGTGGTAGAATATATCGATGAATGCTTTGAAGCTGTATACTATGGAATTATGCTTCAACAAAGAGGTCCATGCTGTGACTGGTTGAGGCCTTCCATCTACGTCCATTTTCTGCATGGAGAAACTGAATTTATCTACTTGAAAATAAACAAACATGTATGCCAGTATAGACTAATATCTGAACATGCCCTCCATGCCAAAATTAATGAAATGTTCGTGAATATTGTCGGCCAAGAAGGTGCTGAAATCAAACTGTGTAGTGGGATTTTCATCATTGGAGAAAATGGATAGAAAACACAGAATGGGCTCATCTACCCACTGGTCGGAATAGTAACCTAGGAGGGCACAAAGGGAAAAAATGAAGTGGTTTCCTTTGGTGGAGAACATGGATGACGGGTAAGGGGGATTTGTTGAAGGGAATTGAGTGAAGGTGGGAAGGAAAAGCTCGAATATTTGAGCTCTCTGGGGAAAAGTCATCTTCTGATATAACTCTGTAAGGATTTCTAGGTTGAAAGGAGACTCAGACTTGACATGGGGAATTTACATCATGTGGTCTATGTCTTCGGGAGTGATGAGGAACAGGGTGTCTCTAGATGAAGATATAACGACTCTTTGTTCAAGGATGTAGTGAGCTTGGCATTTAAGTGCGAATTCGGGAAAATGGTGTATCTGGGGAAAAAGGTAAAGGGGAAAATTGGACTCCCAGAGTCCAATTTCATCGCTCTGGTCCAGGAAAACCTCTCGGAGCCATGACTGGAGGTCTGAAAAATCAAAATCACACTTGGTATCAGCGATCAATCTGTCTTTGTCGACCAATGGGATTTTGTCCAGGTCGACAGGAGGCAAGAAAAAAGGATTCTCCTCTCCTTCTGCTTGTCTTGGCTTTGGTGCCATCTCTGCAATAGTACCTGCAATAAAAACGATGTTAGTGGGGTCGATTGACTATGGATGAAGGCGACGGGATGTAATGGAGGGGCTGGCAATGAGATTTTCTGGTGCGACGAGTGAACAACGAAAATGGAGGAGAACGGTAATTTTATTTAAAATTGGGGTCAGTCGGGCGCGGGAGACAGGTCAACGGGATAACGGGTATGTTATCCAGTAATAAATGGACAACGGGCCACTTGGGGGTGGGATGGCAGGTGACGGTGGCCAAAACATACAGACAGGTGATGTGGCTACTAGGGATTGGAGATGAAAGTCGCAATAAGGGGCTATTCATGAGTGAAAAGGGGTAGGGGGCTGACAGCAGTTATGGGATGTGACATAACTCGGGAGCAAGTGGAACAAGTGGGGGATGACGTCCATGAGTGACGGGAGCTGTCAGATAGCAGATGGTGATGGGACTTAGAGACCAATAGGCTGACACCACGCATGACAAGGGGC
>JASDQU010103666.1:231514-244113 GCA_032191745.1 Picea mariana
TGTTCGGATGCGAAAGAAAAGAGATAGAAATCTTTAGTAAAATCGGGACTGATCAAAACTAGCACTTCTGTGAGTGCTCGTTTGACTTGTTCGAAAGATTGTCTGGACTCAGAGTCCCATTTTATTTTTACGTATTTTTTAAGCATGTTTTTAATGTTCATGAGGAGTTCTTCCAAGTTGGGAATGAATCTTCGTAGAAAGTTAATTCTTCCGATAAAAGACTGTAGTTCTTTGAGGTTCCTTGGGTGTTCTAATTTTTGTATGGCCTCGATTCTACTGGGGTCTATTTTGATTCCATCTTTGGAGATGATGTGTCCCAGAAGTTTGCCTTCTTCTAACCCAAAAAGACTCTTCTTAGGATTTAAAGAAATCCTGAACCTTCTAAATTTCTCAAAAACTCGTCTGAGGTGCCGCAGGTGTTCATCATCAGATTGGGAAAACACATTCACATCATCTAAATAGACGACAATAAATTTACCCGATTCTTCCACGAAGGCAATATCCATCGCCCTCTGGAAAGTGGCTCCTGTGTTCATCAGACCAAAAGGCATCTCACATACATGAAAGTGCCCCATGGTGTGGTGAAAGCGGTCTTGTCTTGGTTTCCTGGGTGAACTAAGACCTGATTGTAACCAGAGAAACCATCCAGTAGAGAAATCCGTTTGGACCCGACCACTCTTTGCAGGATGTGGTCCATCTTCGACAAGGGGTAGTTATCCTTCAGGGAGACTTTATTCAGATTTCGGAAATCTATGCAGAGTCTGATTTCCCCATTTTTCTTACATGTAGGGACCAGATTAGAGACCCACTTGGAAAAATGTAATGGAACTATGATCTTGGCATCGTACATTTTCTTGATTTCCTTTTCTATCAGAGGGAGCAACTTTGGATTTATCCTCCTAAGTTTCTGCCTAAATGGTTTTTGGTCTTCCTTTATTGGAATCATGTGTTGTATTATGTTGGTATCATAGGCTTTCAAATCTTCATAGCCCCAGGCAAAGACATCCGAATATTCTTTGAACATCTCAATGTATTTGAGGTTTTTCTATGGGGGTAATGATTTAGACAGTTTGACCATCCTAGGTTTCTCCTCAGTCCCTATATTACAGTCTTCTACCTCTTGTCCATGGGCTTCTATTTTTGGTTTTTTAGCTACGTCGTTACAGTCAAACAGATCTTCTAAAGGAACAAGACCTCTAGGTAAAACATTGCTTTTCAACTGTAAGACATCGGCATCCATTTCATCATCACCTAATTCTACTGAATCTACAGTATTTACACTATCAATTTCAAAATCAGAATTATTTACATTTTCATCTTTGTTTTCTAAATCTATATTTGTACATTCAAAATCGTTCTTACATTGCAGAAAATCCTCGATCTGATCATCATTACCAAAAACTTGCCAATACCTGATATTGTCAGGAACCGTCGGTCTACATTTCACCTCAACAGTATATGGGCGAGTCGGGCAGAAAGGAATTTTACAGGTGGCTGCTGACGTAGCCAATCCGTCGGCCAGAATATTCTGTCCCCTCAGCATTAACTGCAAGTCAACTTCAGTAAAACACCTCAAGGTGTCAAGAAGAGCATTCCTATAAGCTCTAAGACGTGGGTGTTTAGCAGCATACTCACCTTTGATTCACTTGATTATCAATTCAGAGTCACCTCTTACCATTATCTTCTTAGCACCAACTTTTTTCAAAAGCTTCAAACCGAGCATCAAAGCTTCATACTCAGCAATATTGTTAGTACATTGGAAACTTAATTTGTAAGAATGGTTTTATTAATACCTGTTTCTATGATTATGCAGCCAGACTCCAGATCCTGCTCCTTCTTTACTCACAGCTCCATCAAAATCCATGCTCCAGAAATCAGCGGGTAACTCTTCAGTTATCATGTTCTTCATCTTTGCTACCTCAATGCTTTCTGGGCTTTCATCTTGACTAGATGTGTCTTCCACCAGCTGACTATCTTGTTCTTCCGTATCACCATCATTGTACAAGATGAACGAATCTAAATCGGAATGCGTAGAGTAAAGGGGATAATTGTGCGGTTTTTCTTGGCTACTGACCATGTACTTCATCAATGTTTCTCTGTATAGCCTCCTCTGTTGCCCAAACACTGGGATAGTAGCGTAAGACATATCCAGCTGCAGGGTTCCTTTCAACTTAGCCCCCCAAGACCAGGATAGCAACATTCCATACTTCGGCGGGATGTCTGCAACCACCACATCCATTACCATGCTCTTCGTAGGAATCTGCACCAAGGTGATGCATAGGTCCTTGATCAAACCAATACATTTAACTTTGTTGGAGTCGAATGAGTGTAAATCCTTGTATGGTCTAGTGACCTCCAGTCCCAGCTTTTCCATTACTGCTTTAGGCATCAGATTGTGGGAGGCACCCAAATCCAGCATAGCCTTATGTAAGATCAAATCGTGTATGTTTAGACTGATGTAAAAAGGAGCGACCTCACCAGTATCATCTCGACCATCTACTTCAGGTCTGAAAAGAAGTTTGGGATGATCATCAGTAAGGTTCACAGTGTCAGAATGATTTACTGATCCAATGGTTAAGGCCTTCGTGCCTATGTCAGGTTCAATGGCCAGTGCTTTAATTACCTGTGAACGATATCCGTCTCTGTTCATCAACTCTGTAATTGGAATGGGAATTTTTATTTTTGCCAATTCCCCCTCAAGGCTAAAGGGTGTAGGAGCTCTGCCTTGTCTCATCAGTTCTGGTTTGTCCACCATATTCTTCGGCTCAGAAATACTCAGTGGATTAATAGGTAAAGCCTCGGGCTGTGATGGCCTTTTCAGAATGGTGATGTTTTTCTTCACGGGAGTGTCGACCTTACTCTTCTCAGGAATCTTCTCAGCAGTAGTCTTCTCAGGAGTCTTCTCGGCAGATGGTTCATGGGTCTTCTTGGTCTCGGCTACCTTCTGTATTTCAGTCGTCTTTTTTGGAGAACTCTCTTTTGTCTTCTTACTCCGCAAATTGTACTACCGATGTACCTCCAGAATGGCATTTTCAAAGGCCTGTTGTTCTGCATCTTCGGCTTCTTCACTTACCTTGGTTTGATTGAGAAGAAAAAGTTCTTGCTCTTCTTGGGTAAGGAAAATAGCTTTTTTGTCGTGAATGTCCATGAGATTGATATGAGTGTCCTCCAATTCCTCAATCACTTCATTCCCTTCATCAGCATAGTTTTCTTATGGAGGAGGTCTGATCTGCTGATCTGGACCCCTATGTTCTCTTTGGTCCCTAGGGTCTCTCTGTCTGATTTGAGGAGGGTTTCTCCTGAAGTTAGGATTTTGGACTTGAGGAGCTGGTGGATCATCTCTAGGAGGATTTCTTTCTTAAACGGTAAGTCTTTTCATCATTCTTTACACTGCTCTGGCCAAAGAATCCAATTTGGAATCTATGGTCGACATGGAAGGTTCTTCTTTGATCGTGACTCTTCTTTCTGTCCTTTGACATGCCCTTTTCTCCAACAGATTGGCCTCCACACTTATAGCACTTTTTTGCATGTCCTCCAGGGTGGTAGAATTTCTTTCTCTTAGCTGGTATGACATGTCGGCATCAAATCCATCAGGGAATTTAATCAATGCCAGACCCTATGGAGGTTTGATTTCAATTGGGATCGCATTGTACAGGTTGTTGAAATAGGTGCAATAATCTTGTATCGTCTCACCTTGATTTCTTCTTATATTCTCGTATTCTGACAATATCTGGAGAGGGTTTTTCTTTACCTCCCATCTGTCAAGAAAACTCCTTTGGAATACGACAAGGTCAAGAACTGAGGCAGCTGGTAAAGCTTTGAACCATTTCTTGACGTCACCTGTCAAACTTTGGGAAAACAATCGCATTTGAACTTCAGCCTCATCAACTTCTTGCAGCTCAAAATAATCATTCATTTTGTCAACATGTTGTTGGGCGTTTAAAGGTCCTGTTGCATCGAACTGTGGAAGTCTTGTTTGATAGTCTTGGGGCATGGCATGTAATGGTGCAGCCAACACCAAAGGAGCATAGCGAGCTGCCATGGTGGGTTGAGGAGGTGGGACGACAACCTGGATGTTCGGCGAGGTAGCGACTGAAAACGAAGATGAGGAGGGACTGGATAGTACTGAGGGACTGATTTGCTGATTAATTGTGGGAGATAGAACTTCAGGGGTTTAGGGTTGCAAGATGGTTGGGTCGAATATGATTTCAGTGACAAAACTACCTGACTTGGACCTAGATAAGCTTTGACCAGAACAGGTGTCAATATCGGGGTTCTGAGAAAAGACAAGATTTCCTGAAAAAGAAAGGGATTTATGAATGGGAATATGACTTACCGAACCTTCAGCAAGGGTCTTCCTCCTGAGAAACTGCTCTGGGTTATCTACTAATATCGTGGGTTCTGGGTCTGGATGAGATCGAGTGTGAACTTTCTTGGGAGCCAGAACTCTTTTTGGTTTTTTATATATATATTTTTTAATTTTGCGAGTCTGAAAATAATATGTACAAAGTTTAATCAACCTATAAACATTACTTTCTTCTCAAATTTGAACTTTCATTTTAGGGGAAAGAAAATGTGAAATTATCAATTTTTAGTTCTTTCCCAGTGGAGTCGCCATTATGTTACCACTTGGTAAATTTCCTAGAGGTTGAAACAAAAGAAATCTACAAAAGGTAACTTTATCCAACCACATTTAAAGCTCGGATCTAGCCCTTCCAGCTTCAGAGAGGGATCTCTCTATATGATTTAGCTTTGTTTTTAACTTTAGATGTTAGGCTAGGTAAGAGATAGGTAGGTTTTGTTGAAAAAGTGTTTTTTGAATTGGTTGAGACGGTTTACACATCCATTGGACTATGGGGTTTGTGTTTAAATAAAATATGAAATACAACCAAAAACGTGAAGGAATATTTCCATAGGGCGAGATAATATACTCACTGGATCTTTTAATAGCTTAAATGATGGACATAAGAAAAGATGAGAAAGATAAATTCAACTAAGAAGAAGTTAAGAATTCCTTAATTGAAAACACCAGAGGATAAACACTAAAATCTTTTGAGTCAGAAACAGGGTATCTAAGATAAATCCTGCAACATTCGTTACTCTTAAAGATTAGTTTCAGAAAACAATATGATCACAAAGCAAGAATAACATTCAACATTAGAGAATAAACATCACCAGTGAATACACGCAAGAATCCTGTAAAACGTGCCTCCTTTTATTAATGGCAGATCTCTTCAAAAATGATACAGTCTGATAGCCTCAGGGTGTGAAGATCAACAACCCTCAATACTTTCAAAGGTGAAGTATTTATAATTCAAATTACAAACGTTCCTATCATAACTGATCAAGACGTGCTCATTCTATTTTTAGTCTAACTAATTTAACTAATCAAAACTTCTTGATGACTTGGTGCAACCGCACGCGAAATTTCTGGGGTAGGCAGTTGGCGAGGTTCTTGCACAACCTCTTCTGACTGGATAGGTGATTGGACCTGGACAACTCATCTGCTAATCAAGAAGATCGCAGAGTTCCTCCCATCTGAGATGACTAGGCACAGTGACATTGAGGAGTCTTCGATACACTTCGTCCATTTCCGTATACTTAGTGAATGTGGGCTTAGTGAGAAATATGTATCGAATCTCGTGTTGGATAATGATGTACAACTAAAGGGCATCTAGGAAAAATTTGTCGGTGATGCTCCCTTGTATGCCTGCAAACTTTGAACTATCCTTGGACACCTCAGCCAATCTCTTCTTGTAATCCGGGAGTGTCATCAGTTTATCATTAATAACTTTCAGACCAGGTAGACCTTTCTTTTGGAGCGCCTCGATCTTATTAAAAAACTTTTGTACCCCCTGGTCCATGATCTGAACCTTTTCTTCCAATTGAAGCATTAATCCTCTCTTGGTCAAAACTCTCTTGACCTCAAGGATGGTTTCTATTCTGTCTTCTATCTTCATCTCTTATAGCTCTTCTCTGGTCTTGGAATTGAGGAATTTGATGATATCATTTTCGTGAGTTGGTCTATCTCCCAATTCTACTCTGATCTTCTCAATAGCCTGTTTACTCCTATGGACCAACTCATTCTGCTCAAACATGATTTGGATCATGGGCCAAATCTCATTTATGGACTTTGTGATGTATGTCCATACATTCTCTTTGACCTCAGCCAAAGTCTTCCCTGCCATTGTTTGCTTTTGGAGCTGCTGTAGCTCCTTCTTGAGCTGCTCAGTTACCTGCTTTTCTTTGGAGAGACTGGTCTGGAATGAAGTTTTGAGTTCCTGGAGGTTCTCAACTTTCTTTTTAAGCCTGCTAATCTCTGTCTCTTGTAGGTTCATCTTTTCCATGGATTTGGCGAGGTCGGTTGTTCCCTCTTGTGGTGTCACTGGTGTTGCAGATGGAATTGTTGTTACTGCTGTTGTTCTCAATCCTACAATTGGGATAGCACTCAATGGAATGCCTTCCATTGGCTTCAGCTACTCTTTCTCTTTCAATAATCTCTCCATCTCAGCTTCCATTTCTTTGAGCTGAGCATTCTGCTCCATGAGAAACTTTAGCGTCTCGTCCTTCTCGCCTTCTTTCTCTGCTGTCTCCTTCGCCTACGAGTCCTCTGTGGGTGGGAGCTTCAGTTGTTTCCTCAAAGAGGCGATGTCTGAATTCTTCTTCTTTATCATCTCTTTTGCAACTTTGATGTTCAAGGGATCATAGCCGATCTTGAGGACCAGCTCCTCCAAAGTTTTAATTCTATTATCTTTTGCAAAGGATGAAATCTTCTCCAGCTTGAGCTGCGTTTGAGCATTGTTGAGTGACACCTGCAATTTTTCCGCTGAAGAAGAAGCATGCGCCAATGTGTGAAATACCATCTCTCCTATCTATTTGTGAAGATCCATTTGATCTACTAGGTGCACGTCCTTCGTCTGAAATTCGAAGGTGGCCCTCTTGTAGACTGTGATTACCTTGGGTTCTGGTACCTGCGCCTGGACAAAGGCCATGTGCATCCTACCCCTTTCTGTCAAATGCGGACAGCAGCCTGTGCTGTGCAGTGGACGATTGCTTCCGAAACTGAGCGTAAGTACTGCTGGTAAGGGTCTGATTTATTTTCCTAATCAGCTCGTACTTCTCAAAAATACTCAACTTGGGCCCCATCTTGCCTGTCTGGGTGTCTAGTGGGCACTCTGTGGATTTATTCGGTACTGCTGTGGCAATTTCCTTATAAAGGCTCAAACCGAAGGGTGGAATGATAGTCTTAGTCATGGTGGTAGGCGGGACCTCTTGTTCTCCAGTCGAACTAGGAACTGGAATCGTCTTGGGCCTCTTCGTGTGCAGCTGCAACTCTTTAGATGACATCTCTTTGACAGGCGGAGATGAATCTTGTCGCGGCCCTTTTTCCTTAGGGACCTGTGGTGTGGACGTTGGTGGTACAGAAGTCAGAGGAATCTATTGCTCCACTTCAACTAAGGTGTCGGGCACCCATACAGTCTGGTTGGCGAATTTTTCAATCTCGGGCTTGGACTCATGAATGTACGGGATGTTTTTGTTCTTTACCCGCATTTCTGAGATGATCCCGCATGGGTCATAGTGACATGGGAAACTTAAGAAAAACTTCATCTCTTTCAGCATCCGGTCAGCTTCTTCTCTGGCACCACGACTGTTACAGATGAAGGAGCCAATCTGCCCCTTGATTCAAAGTTGCTTCTTTTTCTTTAATGACACAAAATAGATGTCATCTGAATTCATGATTTGTCTTATATACTCTAGAGAAAAAATTCTTACCGGCACATATTTGGGCAGCTTGTAGGGTGCCAACTCGCACCCGTATACTCTGATCTCATAATGGTTTTGATACAGGTACCAATCCTCGGTCTTCGTGTTGTTTAAGAGATGCAGAATTCTATGGACTTCGTAGTTTATTCATGGCTCTGGCCTGCCGCTCAACATGCTCACCACAGGGTGGTAGAACAAATCGATGAATGCTTTGAAGCTGTATTCTGTGGAATTATGCTTCAACAAAGAGGTCCATGCTGTGACTGGCTGAGGCCTTCCATCTGCGTCCATTTTCTGCATGGAGAAACTGAATTTATCTGCTTGAAAGTAAACAAACATGTATGCCAGTATAGACGAATATATGAACATGCCCTCCGCGCGAAAATTCACGAACTGTTCGTGAATATTGTCGGCCAAGAAGGTGTTGAAATCAAACTGTGTAGTGGGCTTTTCATCATTGGAGAAAATGGATAGAAAACCCAGAATGGGCTCATCTACCCACTGGTCGGAATAGTAACCTAGCAGGGCGCAAAGGCAAGAAATGACCTGGTTTCCTTTGGTGGAGAACATGGATGACGGGTAAGGGGGATTTGTGGAAGGGAATTGAGAGGAGGTGGGAAGGAAAAGCTCGAATATTTGAGCTCTCTGGGGAAAATTCATCTTCTGATATAACTCTGTAAGGATTTCTAGGTTGAAAGGAGATGCAGACTCGGCACAGGGAATTTGCATCATCTGGTCTATGTCTTCAGGAGTGATGAGGAACAGGGTGTCTCCAAATGAGGATATGACGACTCTTTGTTCGGGGATGTAGTGAGCTTGGCATTTAAGTGCGAATTCGGGAAAATGGTGTATCTGGGGAAAAAGGTAAAGGGGCAAATTGGACTCCCAGAGTCCAATTTCATCGCTCTGGTCTAGGAAAACCTCCCAGAGCCATGACTGGAGGTCTGAAAAATCGAAATCACACTTGGTATCAATGATTAATCTGTCTTTGTTGACCAATGGGATTTTTTCCAGGTCGACAGGAGGCGGGAGAAAAGGATTCTCCTCTCCTTCTGCTTGTCTTGGCTTTGGTGCCATCTCTTCAATAGTACCTACAATAAACACGATGTTAGTGGGGTCGGTTGACTATGGATGAAGGTGACGGGATGTAATGGAGGGGCTGGAAATGAGATTTTTTGGTGCGACGAGTGAACAACGAAAATGGAGGAGAACGGTAATTTTATTTAAAACTGGGGTCGGTCGGGCGTGGGAGATAGGTCAGCAGGATAACAGGTATGTTATCCAATAATAAATGGACAACGGGCCACTTGGGGGTGGGATGGCAGGTGACGGTGGGAAAAACATACGGACGAGTGACGTGGCTGCTAGGGATTGGAGATGAAAGTCGCAATAAGGGGCTATTCATGAGTGAAAAGGGGTAGGGGGCTGACAGTAGTTATGGGATGTGACATAACTCGGGAGCAAGTGGAACAAGTGGGGGATGACGTCCATGAGTGACGGGAGCTGTCAGATAGCAGATGGTGATGGGACTTAGGAACTAATAGACTGATGCCACGTATGATAAGGGGCCCGCCAAAAGGGAAAAATTATTCTGGAACCCCCCCCCTCGATTAAAAGTAGATCATCAAGGGGGCTCCGAAATCCAAATAGAGTTGTTGATCTACGTGCCCTCTTCCTGGCCGCAGATCTTAGCGTGCCATTTATCATTCATTCCGGACCCCCCCCTCCATTAAAGGTAGAATGGACGGGGGGGTCTAGAATCGAATCTGGATCGTGGATCTAAGCGCTCATTCCTAGACCGTCCAGATCTATGCCATTCTTATCATCGATTTCGGACCCCCCCCCCCCTTGGTTAAAAGCAGAACGCTTGGGGGGGTCCGGAATGCTATGTGAGCCGTAGATCTGGGTGCCGCAATCAGGACCATCTAGATGTGTAGGAGGCATAAATCAGAAGCGGGAAACATATGCGTTGGGGGGAAAACTTAGGATAAATACGTTTTATGGGTTTTTTCCCCCAAATTTTAAAATAAACAACACCACGGGGCTTCAAACAAACTATCCTGTAGGCTTCTGAGACATGGTGTGACATATTACATCGAGCTAGTTTTATTGGAGTTAAACAATGAAGCAACTAACCTAAATGCCAACCTATCTTTCTATGATAGTTAACCCAGATTAAACTGTTGGGTTAATAAATTACTCTACCCTAGGGCTATCTGACCAGGATTAGACAGTCTGGTCAAATTTATTCACTAATCTAACCTAGACACTTTGGCTAAGATTAAACTGTTTAGCCAAATCATTCACTACCCTTTCAACATCAAATTTAAAAAGAACTTGGCCATGCTTGAAAGGTATGGCCAAGTTACTATTATTTCATGGGGCTTTTATTTCAATTCTTTTATGCCCTCTTTTCTTTTTCTTTTTCCTTTTTTCTTTTTTCTTTTTCTTTTTTCTTTTTTCTTTTCTTTTTTCTTTTTTCTTTTTTCTTTTCTTTTCTTTTTCTTTTTTCGTTTTTCAAATTATTTGCAGAATGAAAAATCATTTGTCAACAAAAATACTAGAGACAGATAATATCTCAGTCACCAGTTGATTCCCATAATTTATGGGGTGATAACACCCTCGACCACTTCTAGTTTGACCCCCAACACGATTTGACACTCGTATCAGAGTGAAATCTAGCTTGGAGGTTGGTCAAGGGCTAGGAAGTGCCTTAAGAGTCCCCTTGGTCACACTATGAACCAGTTGTATCTTTCCATGAATGAACACTATAAATATGTGCCATGGGTGTGCTAGAAAAATAAGAAATTCAAGGTATTGTTATGTTGCAAGAATAATTCTTCAAGAATCCTCTTTTCTCTTTGAATCATTCAAGCACTATAGCAAGGGCCATTCCACTCACCTCTTGAGAGTATTGACATTGTATCTCTTCACCATTTTCACTTTCCATTGCATGAAGAGAATATCTCTCTATTACAGAACTCAAGAGCCCTCCCAAGGAGGAAGAGCCGATTCATAAGTCCCTGTCTTTCTCTACGGTGTTAGCCTATCAATATATTGATCTATTGGTGGCTATATGATGGTCATTTTTTTCTTTTCATGGTTCTAGTTCTTGCAAGCTTCTCTAACAATTATTTGTTTTTGTTTTTGTTTCCTTGTTTCATGTGTATTTGGTTATCTAATCAACTCACAAACCTTTTTCTTTTTTAGTTGACTTAACTAGGCAAGTAAGTGTTATGTTTTTCCTCACCCATGTGAAAAACCCAACACAACATATTGGCGACCATACTGGGGATCAGTATAAAATTTCTCCCTATTTAGGTCTTGAGATCACTTCTTTCTAATTGTTTGGATATGCAGGTACCAAAACCGACCTAATCTAGTCTTCCAAAGTCATGATTCAGAGCCAACGCAAGAGAATTTCACTTGGAAATTTCTTTCATGACACGTGACAGGAAGTGCACGACTTTTGAGGCACACAGACACACATTTTGCGCACTGTGCGCATGACATCCTTCATAACTTTGTGCATTGTGTGAATTTTGTGCCCCCTGCACGCCTGTCAGATCTACAACCCGTGCAAAAGTTCATTTTTTTCAAATTGTAAGGGTTTTATGAATTGTTTGAGGGCCCATTTCCTTCAGATTTTAATTTCCTTCACTTTGTAAAACAATCACACTTCACTTAGAGTCCTTTATCACAAGGAAGGTTAGCTAACATAAGCACATAGGGGTAAAAAAATTCACAATTCTTCTCTAACATAAGCACATAGGGGTAAAAAAATTCACAATTCTTCTCTAACATAAGCACATAGGGGTAAAAAAAATCACAATTCTTCTCTTTTCTTTGTTGCCACATGGATGGCTCATTTGGCATTTAAAATTTTGAGTTGAAGTTATTTCTTTTTAAAATACAATCAACTAATTTGGGACTAGAAATCAATTTTAACCCTCAAGTATTCTCTTCCCCCACGCCCTAGTGTGATATCGGGAATTAGAAAAGGTGGTTGAAAGGAAATTTCATCTCCCTTAACAAAACATTAGGAGAGGACAAAACCCCCTATGGTACCTCTTAGTTTTGGAAATCATCTTAAAGCTTTGTAAGCACCCATACATGCCCACATGTTTGCAATCTTAGGATAGTTTCTAAAAGATTTCTTAGTTTAGACAACAATCTAGGAAAGTTTAAAAGATCATGTAATGATCCCAAGCCATTATGCAAGGATCATCACTGTTTTGGTGTCTTTTTAAACCTTTTCTGGTTGTGGTATTTCATCAAACACATTGTTGATCTACTTTTTAGATGTGTTTATATGTGTGTATGCAACAAATAACAGAAAGAGATAACCATGGAACATACCTCAACCATATGCAATAATATAGACAATCCAAAACATCTCAATTCTTCTTTATTCATAAAATAGAGAAACCTGCTACAATGAAAATGTCGATCTGGAATGCTCAACGGATGGCCAAGAAGATAAACAATAGATAAGAGCTGCTACAAAATGCTCCCGCTAATACAAAAGATGCCTCCAAAGGCTGAATAAGAAATGAAAATCAATACAAGCAGATCTGAATGCCAAACTCTCCAGCTAAAGAATGCCATGCTCCAATAGAAAGATGAAACCCTCAATAACTCGGCCCTGCTGCCAAAAGTTTCCAATCACCCTAATAAATATGCCAACTGATAGATCGGGTGATGGTAAGAACAACCCAGGTGACCGAATCTCCAAGATCCCTCTCAATCTCTGTAGATCTGAAATTCCCCTACTGAATGGTGCACCCCACTGGATGACTGAAACCCTAGATAATTCGACCTTGCTGAAGGAGGCC
>JASDQU010103666.1:260086-286176 GCA_032191745.1 Picea mariana
TGACTCATTTCTCCTCTTCCAAATCAAATGTTTGAGGTTTTTCAAGTGTCCTTATCATGTCATTATAGGCATGACATAGGCATCATGGAAGTATGCTTCCCTGACACTTGTGACACTTGTGAGCAACATGCGACACTTGCGACACTTGTAATGACGACACTTGCGACACTATCAAAGTGAGTATTTTATATGTGTAACAGATTTCCCCCCAAAGTATGAAGTTAGAAGACAAGAACTAATAACCGAAATGCTTTGTAGACTTTCAAGCAAGGGTATAGACACAGAGAACCTGACAAAAGTTGCACACAAACATCCAACAAATATTATGACATGTTTCAAACCCAAGGCAGGCATACCTATGCTTGGGTGATCAAGACTTGCAAGATATGGTCGCCATAAAATACACTGCAGATCCATAATTGTATTGATAAAAAGGTATAGCCACCAAGGATACAGTGTGGATCTATACTATGATGACCTGAATTGATCGTAGCCACGAAGAATACACAGTGGATCTACGAGATGACAAGACATAGCCATGACCAATACAAAGTGGATCTATGTAACAATATATGTATCATTGTTCAAGAGAAACTCCTTTGCAACCTGGGAAAAGTACATATCAAAGTGATCACTCAACCCAGGGTCTTCTTACCGATCCCGATGTAGTATGAATCTAACCATGTGAATAGATGTCCTGATGTTGAACATGGCAGAAACCACTTGATTACTGGTCAATGATGTAAACCGTTAACAAGCGCGAGGGAGATCACCATTAATGTCAATGATTCCCAAGGTACTCTTAGTACATTCCAATGAATGTGAATGGATGAGATGGAGTCGAACATCCGTGGAATCATCCGATCAGAGGTCAGTGGTGTAAACCCACTGTCACATGTGAGGAGGCCTGCCATTGAGGCATGCAGGTCCCAAAGTACTAACTTGTTTCTAAGCCTGATTCCTGGATAATGTGTTGAAGTCGACAGGAATAGACTCGTCGAGGGAGGGCCTTGATGTATCCCCCATCAACAACATGAAACAGACATAAATATGTAATTGGTAGATCAAATGAACATGGACTTACACGAGTTTTGAGGCAAGATATTTGGGATGGCTGACTCTAGAGGAAGATACTTCCCTTGAACATTGAGGCATAATAGAAAAACATGACATGGACCAAAACTTGATGATGCAATGGATACTGTGACTTATGTCGGGTGAACCAAAGGAGTGAAAGAAACTCAAAGGATTGGCTCGGTGCAGAGGTTTAGCGGGTTGTAATGCGTGCATATGACAAAGTGCCATGTTCAAGGGTGACTCTAAGAATTACTTGGTAATGTTCTCAAGAGACTGCTTGGCTTGCTTCTTTCAAATTTTCCCCCATCCAGATAGACGAGTACCTCTTTTTGATTTAATGAGCTCGAGGAGGATAACACATGCTCAATATAACTCACCTTCGGTAAGTTCCTCTTCCTTTGTTTAACGAACTGGAAGAAGTAAGGGTTCGGTCCCGTATGGGCCTGTCGATGTTTTGTTTAGCGAGTCCATAGACAGAAAACTCGAAGGTTTTTCATGATTATAGAGTCTGGAAAAACACTTAAAAGAGAACTCTCTCAGTTCCTTTTTCGTAAAGTAGTCTGACGAGACGGAAAAATAGATAAACTATCACTCGAAAGACGCCCTTTCGAACCTTTTAATGAGCATGAAAGGAAGCAAGGTCACTCGATGATCTTTTCATATTTAGAGAGTCTGAAAAGAGTTTAAAGTGACTCCAGGGGGTTCCTTTTTCGTGTGTTCATGTATCTGTACAGGTCCGAAAAAGAGATAAAAGTTTACCCAGTTGCATTCTCATGTATTTATGAGCACGAGAAAAAACAAAGACTAATCTCGGTATGCCCCGAGCTTGAAAGTTGTTGGCTTAGCTCCAGAATGATCATCAAAGTCTGGAGACATGCCCCCCAAGCTTCAATTCATTCACCGACTTTGAGGTTGTCACCAATTTCTGTGCTAGATGGAGAAAAAGGATACAGGTGGATGAAATGAAGGTTCAAGAGAGGTGACTGTTTCATTTTTTAATGAGATTGACACAGGAGAATAACTATGCTCATGACCTCTGTTTCATTTTTTAACGAGCTTGCCACAGAGAAGAGAAACTATGCTCGTGGTTCCAGGTTCGATTCCCATATTGTTGTTTCATTTTTTAACGAGCTTGTTGCAGAGAGGAAAACTATGCTCAAGACCTCTGTTTCATTTTTTAACGATCTTTCCATAGAGAAGAGAAACTATGCTCGTGGTCACTTCTTGATCATGGCTTTCGAGAGGATAATGATCTGGAAGGGTACCATGTCAATGGAGAAAATGTGTTCATGGCCTCCAAGAGATCTTCATTGGATGGAAGACAATCACTCTGGAAGGAACACATGTCGAGGGTCATGCCATGGATAAGGAGATCGAGCTCGAATAACCCTACCGAAGAGATCACCATGTCAACTATCGGATCCAAATCATCGGAAGTTGAGGTCATGGGAGACAACACCACATAATTGACATGTGGCGGGGGTGATACTGTCTGCATATAATAACCACTTAGGGAGGTAACCCAGTCAGGGATGATGAATGAAAGTTTATCAATAGTCATAATTCTTCCATTGTGAGGAAAAGATATCACATGGAAGAGAGTGGATACAATAACTTTCATGGCATAGACATAATCCTGCCTAAGGAGTAAAGCAAAATCCAAGGGGTCTCGGACTACCATGACATCAATAAAGATATTTTTCCCTCCCAAAGTTATAGGAAACTGAGGAAGGATCACTAAAGGTTGACTAGTTCTTCTGTTAAAAGCTAACAGATTTTGTGTAACCGTCGCAAGCTGAGGACAACCCAAAGCATGCCAACCAATTGAGGAAAAAATACTAATGGACGCACCTTCATCTATCAGTGTTTGAGGAATGTCCCGACCACAAACCTGTACTGTAATTTGAAAAGGAATGTGAGAATGAAGATGAGGTCTAGTTAGCGCACCCCAATCAAAAAGGATGGTCTCATTACTTGGAGGGGGTTTCGTAGGAGAACGGGGAATTCCCCCCGGCACAGTAGAGTCTGTATTAACAAGAAAAAAATGGGCAGTATCGGGTTTACTCTCTAGAAGGGTAGTAGGATCGACCGATGATTGGATCGGATCAAACAAAGGTGGACTTGGATAGACCACTTTAGCACTCTTCATAGGAAGAGTGGGACTGACTGAGGAAGGAACTGGATCAGTCACTTTGACATTCCTCAATGGAGGAATGGGATCGACTGATGGAGAAACTAGATTGACCACTTTGGCACTCTTCAGAGGAAGAGTGGGACTGACCAAGGAAGGGACTCGATCAGTCACTTTGGCACTCATCAAAGGAGGAGTGGGATTGACCGATGGCAGAACTGAATCGACCACTTGAGTTTCATTCTCCAAAGGAAGAATGGGGTTGGTGTCACTCTCTAACAGGAGAGTGGGATCGACCGAGGATAAAAATAGATACACCACTTTGGTGTCACTCTTTTGATGAAGAGCGGATCTGATCGATGACGGAACTAGATCAACTACTTGGGTTTGTGGTTCAATCAAGGAGGAAACTAGATTGACCACCTGATCAACCGGATTGACCGGGGATGGAACTGGATTGACCAATCCATCAGCCAACGATGGGTTGGAGGAAAGCTTACGATAACCTTTTGGAAGTTGATTTTTTTCCAAAAGAGAAGAAGCCTCATCCATACGAGGACAAAAGTGAGAGTAATGATCACCTTTACATAACATGCAAGGGAACTTGACAGTTTTCTTCTTCTTACCAACCTTAACATCACTAGTTGACGGGGTATCATCGACATGACCGACAGAGGGCGATGATGTGGAGGACCACACTTCTAATACCTGGGTAAGACCGAGGCAATCCCTTAGAAAGTGGTCACAGTTACAAAGGCTGCAAGGGAATCTAGGTTTTGGATTCTTCATTTTAAGCTTGTTGACCTCATCAACACTCCCAGTACTATTAACAGTAACTGGTTTCTTAGAGCCAACATCTGATGTTGTTGGGGCCTTTGTCCTTTTCGAGTTCTTCTTCTTCTTCTCTTTCTGTTTCTTCTTCTTCTGATCAACCTGGCTACTTGCTTTAGAGCTTTCACTAGGTGAAGAAGGAGAAATGGAAGGAGACTTGATGGACGAAGAAGGNAGGTGCAACTGAAACATTGCGAGGATTTGGGATCACCAGAGTGGGGAACAACCAAACTGGTAATCCAATAGTGAGTCCTGGAAGACTCAGTGTGGCAACATATGGAGGACCAAAGTTTCCAAACGAAGGAAAGGTATAAGGTTCCCCAGGAGAAGGGGTTCCTCCATTGGTACTCCCAGGATTTGATGCCATTAATACTGACTCGACCTAAGGTCCACTAAGTAAAACAAACAACACACGCTAAGAATCTAAGAAGCAAACAATCAAACAAACCTTACCACGATGAAACCATTAGTTGGTGATGAAATCCAACGTCGCAAGATCAAAATAGGAAGGGGTGGGGATAGAGCAAGTGGATCAGTTACGTTGGTGACCTGCTTAACGGACTTACGAATTGGTGCAAGCTTCCACGCAGTAATTGTGGATTTACCCTCCAAGGAGCCCGAGTGAGTTTGACCAACATCTGTTCTAGGTACAGTGAGACTTCCCTTCACCATCACCTTGTGTGAGACCCTAAAGATTATGGCTACTAAGGTCACCAACTCGTAGTCATCCCCTGGGCAGGTATAATCGACAGTCCAGTCGAAACGTATGGGCATGATAACAAGTTCGAAATCAACCTGAAAGGCTCCTACACATAATCATGGGTATACCTTCCAGTGACCCCCAATATACGATCCGACCACTACAAATAGTTGGGCCACGGAGGGATAATCTCTATAACTGACCCGAATGCGACCTCATGCGTAACCCCTGTGTGAGAGGGGGATCCCAGGCAGACTAATACGACAATTGGATTTGACTCTCCCTACCGCAAGATACTAAGTTTGTTTGATAGCTTTGGAAAGTTATCCTTTCAACCTATTCCAAATCCCTACACCTTGAACTAATGTAGGTTTGCTAACAAAGATGTAAAAAGTCTGATAAATTTTAATTAAGCGTTGATTTTAGTGGCTGTTGTTTACTCAGAGGGTGTATGAAATTGAAACTGATGGAATGATGACTCAATTCCCGAAAATATGCATGAAATATGATAAGCAATCATTTCTTTTCAATGAATACCTATTTAAGGGAAAGAGGAAGAGTCATTTTCACTATCAAACACTTGATAAGGAATGCCCTCAATCAATTTTTTTCTCAATCAAATCCAATATGATGCTAGAACATTTCAAAAATGCAAACTAATATGCAAACTAATCATTAAGATGTAGTTTTTTCGTTTTCATGCGAATGATGATCAATTCAATGAAAAACTTGTCCTACCAACTACCCTTTCAGATCAAGGAGATTCGGACAAGAAAATGCAGATTTCGCACAAATCACACACCCTTTTGCAATTAAACAAGAGAAAGAAAATAAAAAATGCAATAGGAAGGAGAAATAGATTAGATCAGATGACCTCAAAGAACCAAATGAGAAGAGTTACAGACTTCAAATGTCCTTCACTCGAGTTCCCGCTCAGTTGGATAGGAGAGAAGAAAGCAAGGGATTGATTTCAAGCTCTCAACAACAAAAACTCAAAAATAATGAAGAAGGGAATAAAATATGAACAATAAGGTGTTTACTTCTCAGGAGGAATCATGTCAAAGGTCAAAGGAAGCATCATTGAATCACAAAGTAGCTCAGTAAGTGAAGAAACAGGGTCTGGACCTCCAAAAAATGGAATTTTTGAAGAGATTTTGGCCAAAAAGGGGCTGGCGCTCTGGTATAAGGGCCACCAGAGCGTTATAAAACTTTGACCAACATCTTAAGGGAGCACTGGTGCTCCGCTAACATGGGCAAGGGGGCGCTAGGCTAAAAAAACTCAGAAAAAGGTCCAAAAATCCAAAATTTCAGTCAAATTTTGACAATCAGGCCGAGTGTGATGGGGTAAAGAGTCAATCAACAAATTCAATCAGATATAAAGGGGTGAACAAGGTCTAATAAAAAAAATTTAAGAAAAGGCCTATGAGGAAAAACAAAACTAAGAAAGTTTTGATTCCTCCCCAGTGGAGTCGCTAGTTTTTGTTCTAGGAAAATCTCCCTGCGGACAGGTAGATTGCCTCAAAGAGCTAGAATCTTAACTCTAAGATAGAAAGTGATTAACATGGACACTGACTTCCTTTCAAACCTATACAAACTAATGCATGAGGAGGAAGGATAACATAAGTACCTTTTTATCGACGTTTGTCCCTGCACGCTCCTAGTTGAGCTCCAATCTTTCACTCCTCAATGAGCCCTGTAGACAAACAAAGTACGACTAATTCCTACTCTATCAAGATTAGTCCGAAATAGATCTATATAATAAAGAGACAAATTCATGTGAGATTGAACACGAATTAGAAAGAAACAGGCCAAGAAAATTATATTAATGAGGACAAACCATTGCTTACAGCCATAGATGGATTGCAGCAGCTTCATCAAGTCCTCCTTGTCTTCCGCTTGCTCAAAAAATCCACGATATGAATGATGATAGCTTCACTGATTATTCCCTATGAGATCATAGGTCTCTTGCCTCCAAAATATCTCTGCTCCAGCACCACATATACGATCATAAGTTTGGTGTGATTCTCCCTTTTCCAGACCTCTTTCACCATTAGAAAGCTTGCTTATATAGCCTTGGAGAGGCTCAACAACTTGAGATATCCTTGGGGAAGGTGAGGATTTTCCTCCTTCAGTTGAGCATCTTCCCTAAGATCATGGATGAACTAGGGATTTGAGCTCAACTGCCTTCCAAGAATGAAAATATCCTTCCCCCATTCATCTCAACAACTTAACTACAGCCCAGAATAGGTAGCACTCCCTCAAAAGGACCATCAGAGCATTGTAGCGCTCCCTAGTAGGCTTTAGAGGGGCGCCAGCACTCTCAAAATCCATAGCACTCCCTCAAAAGAGCTAGAGGAGCTTTATAATGCTCCCAGACAGTGTAAGGGGGAGCGTCGACGCTCCTAGAAGAGGTATAGGGGAGCGCGCCCCTCCAAAAACTCAGTTTTTGAGGTTCTTTCAGATGGCAAAAGGTTTGTAAGCCTACTGACTCATTTCTCCTCTTCCAAATCAAATGTTTGAGGTGTTTCAAGTGTCCTTCTCATGTCATTATAGGAATGACATAGGCATCATGGCAGTATGCTTCCCTGACACTTGTGACACTTGTGAGCAACATGCGACACTTGCGACACTTGTAATGATGACACTTGCGACACTATCAAAGTGAGTATTTTNTTTCTCCTCTTCCAAATCAAATGTTTGAGGTGTTTCAAGTGTCCTTCTCATGTCATTATAGAAATGACATAGGCATCATGGCAGTATGCTTCCCTGACACTTGTGACACTTGTGAGCAACATGCGACACTTGCGACACTATCAAAGTGAGTATTTTTTATGTGTAACAATCCTCCCCCTTGTCTGCACTAGCTTGGATTCTTTTTCAGTCATCAAAATTGGTCCTGGAATATTCAAGGACCCATCCTTGTTAGGGACTTACCATGGAGCACCACCTCTCCTGAACCCTTCTATTTCAACACAAGTTTGTGTAGTTTCCTCTAACAGAACAAATATCAGAGACAATACTCATCTCATTGAGTCCCCTCCCCACATTGAAGTTCAACCAGTCAGAGAACTCCTACCTAATGAATTCCCTAAAAACACCATTGAACCACTTGTCCTAGATTACCCCCCCCCCCTTCAAGGGAAAATACCATTTTGGGAGACAATTCCCCAAGCCATTACCCAAATCCCCTTTTTCTTCCCCCAACCTACAGTCCAAGTAATCTAGGCAGGTGCTACTCTCACCCTTCCCAACATGGTTCTTGCCATCCCTGTATGGTATCTCCATCGACCCTCCATGGTTCCTACACCATCTCTCCCTCCTCAGACAAAGGGATTACCGATGTAGATCTCAGTACAGGATCCTGCCACACCACCACCACCACTGGGGGAAGACAAAGTGTAATATACCATATATAAAATGTATGCAGAACATAAATAAAATGCTTGTAATGGAAGAATAACAAAAATATAACCAGAACATTCACCACAATAACATTTAAATGATATAAGAATAACAACAAAAATAGCACTTTGAATATGAAAGCAATGTTCACGGGCCTCTTCGAGGGTGAAACCTCCAATTGAGCAGAGCTCTATTACAATAATATCCAAGCTACGGTTCTCATACCCTCGACTCCTATTTATACTAAAAAGAAGCATCTAGAGGAAGATCCTTCTAGAAGCAGAAGCTTCTATTAGGTCTTATTACATCTGCCTTATTCTATTTTATTGAAAGGCCTTATTAATATTGACCTTTATTATATCTGAATATATTTTTCTACCTATGTGTGGGTTAGGACCCTAACATGTCCTCCCTCTTAAAACCAGCCTTGTCCTTAAGGCTTGAGATGAGGAAATTGCTATAGAATGGTAGCTAGTTCCCAAGTGGCGTCTACTGGAGTTGTATTTTTCCACTGGACTAGCACTTCCTTGATGGTTCTCTGACATAAGAGACTCTCATGCTGGTCCAAAACTACTTCTAGTTCTAGCCAAATGGATCCTTCTTCAGCTAACTCTGGAAGGTTGGTTTGAATTTGGCACTTAGCTCCAATCACCTTCTTTAAGCATGAAACATGAAAAATAGGATGTAGCTTTGAATCATTGGGCAAAGCTAACTGATAGGTGACTTGTCCCACATGCTTGAGCATGGTATAAGGACCATAAAATTTGGGCACTAGATTCTAACAATGCATGTCCTTGAGGGAAGTTTGCTTGCAAGGTTGCAGTCCAAGAAACACTTTATCCCCTTATGCAAATTGACGTTTAGAGTGACGTTGATATGCTTGTTTCTTCATGCAATTTTGTGCCATGACCAAATTCTCTTTGAGGGTATGGAGAATAAACTCTCAAGCTGTAAGTGTTAGGTCAACTGCCTGGACCTTCAAGGCACCCGGTAAGTATGAGAGACCTGAAGGTGGATTCTGTCCATATACCGCTTCAAAAGGAGTCATGCATGTAGTTGTATGGTATGAAGTGTTGTACCACCATTCAACTAGGGGTAACCATTGAGCCCACTGATTTTGATTTTTCGAGGCAAAACACCTGAAATATGTTTCCAAACACTTGTTGACAACTTTTGTTTGGCCATCAGTCTGGGGATGATAAGCTATGCTAAGATGCAATTATGTGCCTTGTATCTTGAACAGTTCTTGCCACAAATTGCTTGTGAAAGTTGGGTCGCAATCATAAACAATAGAGTGTGGCATTCCATGAAGCTTCAAGACCTGATCCATGAAGATTGGAGCCACCGTGGATGCTGTAAACTAGTTTTGAAGGGCACAGAAATGAGCATACTTGGAAAGGCAATCAGCTACCACCATGATGACGGATTTATTTCCCGATTTGGGTAAGCCGGTAATAAAATCCATAGAGATATCCTTCCAAATAGCAGGTGGAATCGGGAGCGGTTGTAGTGTGCGCGATGTTTTGACTGTTTCTCCCTTGTTGCATTGACACACGTCACATTCAACTACAAAATTACAAATGTCCTATTTCATACCATCCCAGAAAAAGGAACGTTTTATCCTGTCATAGTTTTTGGTGAACCTGGAGTACCCTGTTGTGGGTGTAGCATGAAGCTTAGAAAGTGTTGTGGATTTTAGCTTTGATTGTTTACTTAAATACAAATGGCCTTTGTATCAAAGTTCCTCATGGAGAAAAGAGTACCCTGGGGAAGCTGGAGCATTGGACTGCAATTGCTGGATCAACTGTGAACTTTTGGGATCTTGTAGCAATTCCTGGCGAACATCTTGGAGAAAATCTGGTACAATGAATGAAAGAGAAAAAGGGGATCCTTCATCTTCATATTTATGGGAAAGTGCATCCGCAACCACATTGTCTTTTCCTTTCTTATAAATGATCTCATAATCATATCCAAAGAGTTTAGTCACCCATTTTTGTTGTTCTGGGGAGGAAATGCATTGTTCCAAAAAATACTTGAGGCTTTGATGGCCTGTCTTAATTTGGAACCATTTCCCCAATAGATAAGGATGCCACAGATCAACGACATGCAGAATAGCCAACATTTCCTTTTCATAGATGGATTTGCCCAAATTTCTTTCAGATAGTTGCTTGTTCGTAAAGGCCATAGGTCGACCCACTTGCATAAGGACAACACCAATTCCTTTCCCTGAAGCATCATATTCCAACACAAAGGTCTTTGTGACATTTGGAAGGGCGAGGAATGGAGTGGTGCACATGGCCATCTTCAAGGTTTGAAAATCTTGAGTAGTGGCTCAAGTCCAAGTGAAAGAGTTCTTTTTTAGGAGAGCAGTGAGAGGTGCTGCAATCTTCCCATAATTCTTAACAAACTTGCGATAATACCTTGTTAAGCCTAGAAATCCACGTAAGCTCTTAAGATTCTTGGGTGAGACCAGTCTTTCATAGCTTCAATATTTTTAGGATCCACCCTAATGCCATCTTTGCCAACCAAATGACCCAATTATTCTACTTCTGAGGCACCAAAAGAACATTTAGATTGTTTCAGGAAATGTTGGTGCTAAGAGAGTAGATGGAGAACTCTATCCACATGAGCAAGATGGTCTGTCCAGGTTTTTCTATAGATGAGGATATCATCAAAGAAAAATAAGACAAAATGGCAGAGAAAAGGATGGAAGACATGATTCATGAGGCTTTGGAAGGTGGAGGGGGCATTACACAAGCCAAAGGGCATGACCAAAAACTCATAGTGACCCTCATGAGTTCTAAAAGAAGTATTGGGAATATCTACCTCTTTCATATGTATCTGGTGGTAGCCCAAATGAAGATCCAGTTTAGTGAATAATTGGGCGCCACTCAATTCATGCAGGAGGTCATCAATGATAGGAATGGGGAATTTGTCTTTGATGGTAAGTTTGTTGAGGGCACGGAAGTTAGGAAACATTCACCAAGAACCTTATTTCTTCAGGACCATGACCACAGGAGACGAATAGGGGCTCGTACTAGGGCGGATAACACCTGCATTAAGGAGTTCCTGGACCATTTTCTCAATTTCATTTTTTTGGGAAAAAGGTTGACGATACAGATGGATATTGGGAGGAAGGCTTCTTGGTACAAGGGGAATGGAATGATCATGAACACCACAAGAAGGAGGGAGGCCTTGGGGAGTGGAAAAGACCAATTGATGTTTAGAAAGGATGGCTTGGAGGTCTTGCGATATGGAGGGTGTCTCTGTTGCTTGTATGGTATGGAGTTGGGTGATAACACTAGAATGACCCTTTTTGAGTAGCTTTTCCATGCAATGGGAACTAATGATCTCAAGTGAACCGGCGGTGATGCCCTGGAACTTATATCGGTGGCCCTCCTAGTCAAATTGCATGGTTAAGTCTTTAAAATCCATGAGAATGGGACCCAAATTCCTTATCCAGTCTGCACCTAGCACAATGTCACAACCTCCCATGCCGATAGAAAACATATGGGATTTCAAGTGGTAGTGACCAATTTGGAGACACATTTTCACAACACCCTCTACATTTCATGGAACCACCATTGGCAATCATGATTTGGAAATTATTGACGACATGGATGTAGCAATGAGTTTCATGGGCAATGCGGTGATGAATAAAATTATGGGTGTTGCCACTATCAACTAGAATGATGACCTTCCAATGTTTGATGTAATCGATTAGCTTGAGGATTTGGGGAGCAGAGAAGCCAATGATAGCATTGAGGGAAATGACTGGTTCTACCTCGGGAGGGTCTGAGGGAGGGGTTATGTCAGTGGATTCAGGTGATTCAGACATAGAGGGAGTTTCTTCATCTTCTTCCGAAATCTCCTCGGAGATGGCCATTAAAAGAGTTTTTTCTTTACACTAGTGGACCGAGAAATATTTGTCATCACAGTTATAACAAAGGCCGTTGAGTTGGCGTTCAGCCATTTCAGCCTGGGTCAATTTTCGGATCTTTAGTGGAGCAGAGGGAGTAGTGAGATTTATTGTTTTAGGGCGAGGGATGAAGGAGGGTTTGCGGTTTTGAGAAGATACAACCTATTCTTCTTCTTTATCTCTTTTGGTAGCCTCCACCCAACTCTCAGGCCGAGCCATGAGGACATGGGCTCGAATTTCATCCTTGAAGCAGCTGATAAAACACTCTTAGAAAAAGGCATCAGGCATGCCTTCTGTTCTAAAAGTCAGGCGCTCAAAGGCAGCTATAAAGTCTTCCATTGTTCCTAATTGTTTCAGCTTTGTCCAATGGCCCAAATGGTTGGTTTCAGTGTCAAAGCATTCATAAAGCTCTGCCACAAATTGTGTCCAAGCAATATACCCTTGATGAGAATTTTTTCTCCATTTCCACCATTGCCAACGTTCTTGATCTAGATGGAGAACACCATACCGGAGTTTGGCCAAGTCATCTATAATGTTGTATAAAGAAAAGTAATGTTCCATTTGGGTTACCCAACCAGTGGGGTCCAAGCCATCAAATTTGGTCACATCCACCCGTGGAAGGAATAGGTCACATTGAAAGTGATGGTTCTGCAAGGTATGGGAATGAGAGGAATGGTCACCTTCAGTATGTGGGGGTGAGGAAGAGGAAGTTTTATTTGTAGGGATATGCAGTTTGGTGCAGAGTGCTGAAAAGACTGATTCAAGCTAGGTGGTGAGGTCTTGTTTGATTTCACCCATTGAGGAATACATGGTTGTATTGATGGTGGCGACATTGGCACTGAGTTGTTTCACTTCTTGTTGGGTGTCAATGAGACCAGATTTTAAGGTGTTGATGCAAGCTTCCAAGTCTTGGCTACGCGTATGGGCCATGAGGATGGGGAAACTGAAAAGGGGCAGGCTGGGTAAAAATGTTTTTCCAAAAAAATGATATGGATGAATTTGATAAGGGAGAAGAGATGAATCCAATGGAATAGGTATGAAATAATGGTAAAAAAAATTCCAGACTCTAAAGAATACTGCAGAGAGGAAATTCTCAAATGCTTAACCACAAAGAAATGTGTATTTACTTGGCAACCCAAACATAATTGCGCGGCAATAGATCTTGTCTGTTTTAATTTTTTTATGTTTTTGTCCCCAAGGGTTAGCTATTCAAGGGTTCTACATACAAGGGTTTACCCTGTGCTATAGCTCTCTGATATACATGCAGGGTCCAACAATAGTACTCGGCCCAATATCTCAGGGCATTAACTAAGGAGGATAGACCGTACCCTTAGCCGTACTACCCAACTACCCATGTACTAGAGAGTATCTTACTAAGTGTTGTTCTCGGTGACACTATAGCAGTTACTCAGTCGATCGGTGTATCTAAAGAGGGATTCAGGTAATCTAGGCTGATCCGTACATAGGTGTTGTCTGATGCGCTACCACTCGAAGGGGTACCAACAGGGGTTACAAGGGTGGCCAACAGATGTGCGCTTAAGTACCACTTGTATTTCTTGCATGTATGAATCCCTCAACCGCGGGTTTATGCACATAACGATAGATATTTGTGGCTTAAAGACGCCGGAATACGTCTCTACCCTGAAAAAAAATTTAACCCACACTTTTTGCCAAGGAAAGTGCTCTGATACCACTTGTAATATACCAGATGTAAAATGTATGCTGAACAAAAATAAAATGCTAGTAATGGCAGAATAACAACAATATAACCAGAACATTCACCAAAATAACACTGAAATGATATAAGAATAACAACAGAAATAGCACTTTGAATCTTAAAGCAATGTTCACGGGCCTCTTTGAGGGGGAAACCTTCAGTTGAGAAGAGATATATTACAATAATATCCAAGCTAGGGTTCTCATACCCTCTACTCCTATTTATACTAAAAAGAAGCATCTAGAGGAAGATCCTTCTAGAAGCGGAAGCTTCTGTTAGGTCTTCTTACATCTGCCTTATTCTATTTTATTGAAAGGCCTTATTAATATTGACCTTTATTACATCCGAATATATTGTTCTACCTATGTGCGAGTTAGGACCCTAACACAAAGGAAGAAATATCCCATAGCTTTGCTCCCTCCCTGAGCTCAACCTCTTTGTGCACTATGCGAAAGAGACGGACACCCCACTAACAGATGCCATACTCTTCTCGAGCTACACAATCATATCCATCTCCCTAAAGAAACCCCATTTCTTACCACTCCACCAAGTACTTCAACTTCTACTATGGAGTCCTCAACCACACACAAGAAATGGTTACGAATCAATTTCTTTTGTGCCATATGCTCAGAATACGACCATTACACTCATCATTTCCCATCTCTCCCTCAATTCCATAAAATATTAGCCGCAGTATGCCACACATCCCTACCTGATCCCCCTCAATCTCTCACTACTGCTTCTCACATTACTGACATTTGTTATATTTCTTCGTCAGTCTCCATGCGAATGAGATACCATCCATAGTACTGTGACATTTGGTTTATGACAAGTGAGCCATCACACCCTGTACATGATATCCCTTCTACGTCCTCATCCCTTAAGGACAATAACACTTACCCATTTATGGCTCCCCCTACCATCTCCTAGGATCCCCTATCTTCTCACATTTTCCACTGCCATGAAGATATCCTGGAGGAACTGAACAACCCCGATTTCCCATGGAATGCACTCCATCATCGAGAAGTTTTTCTCTCACAATAGGCCTTTCACCCTCCTACCCAAGCCTTCCTGTGCACAATCAAAACCAAGGATTTCATTCCTTCGGGGCATATTGACTAGTTCAAAAACCATATCCCTGCCCCCGATGATTTTGAAGAAGGCAACATGGCCAACATCTCCCCCATAGTCAAAATTGACATTTTCATTAAACCAAGCATTATAGAAAAGATCACCATTGGCATTGCATGCTCCCCTAATGAAATCATTGCTTACAAAGCTCTCTTTCAGGAATACTAAGATATTTTTACCTGGTCATATATGGAGATGCCTAGCCTTGATCCTTCTATAGTTTAACATCGAATCAACACGTGGCCACATATCACCAATATTCGTTAAAAGAAACACCCGCTCCACCCATCCAAAGCTACGAATATCAAAGCCGAAATTGTCAAGTTACGCATTGTTGAGTTCATTTACCCCATTGCGTACACTTCTTGGGTCTCCAATCCCATCCCCATAATAAAAAATAGGGAACTATTCCCATCTGCACAAATTTTCACGATCTCAACCATGCTTGTCCCAAAGACAACTTCCCAACCCCTTTCATCGACCAAATCATTGATGATTGTGCTATCCATGAGGCACCATCCTTCACGGACGGGTTCTCTGGCTATAATCAAAGTCAAATCCACCCAATATATTAGTACAAAACCTCTTTTACAACCCATTAGGGCACCTTTGCTTATCGCATCATGCCTTTTGGACTCAAAAATTTTGGTGCCACATTTCAATGGGCCATGACCTACATTTTTCATGATCTTTCTCACATCATCCTTTCTTATTTGGACGATCTCACTGCTCAATCCAAAACATGAACCCAATATTTAGACGACTTACGCATCCTTTTTCAACGATGTCGCCAATATAGTAACCACTTGAACCCCCTCAAGTGCATCTTTTACATCACTATCAGATGCCTCCTCGTGCTCATTGTCTCCCAACACAACATCACTTTGGACCCCCTCAAGGTCCAAGATATCACCGAAATTCCACCACCTAGGAATTTGTGCCAACTATAGAGCCTACAAGGCAAAGCCAACATTTTACATCGCTTTGCCCTAGACTAAGCCACTCACGCACATGGTTTTCTCCACCTATTGCGACATCATATCCTACTTCGATGTGACGAGCATGCTCAAACAACTTTTGATGATTTAAAATCCTCCCTATCCAATTCCCCTTTGATTATTCCCCCAGACTATCATCGCAATTACATCCTCTACTTATCAACCTTTGTTTTCTCAGTCGCAGGAGTCCTCGTCCAATTAGGGGATGATGGGCGTCAACATGTGATTTACTATATTAGTAAAAACCTTTCAAGGTCACCCTTTGAAGTATAATCATGATGAGAAACTCACGTTAGTAGTTTTCCTTGCGGTCCAAAAAAATGTGACATTATATTATTCTTTGAACTACCAAGGTTGTAGCAAATAGCAGATTTCAACCCCTTGTAGTACTTTCTTAGTCGAGGACAGATCAATGGAAAATTTTCTTGATTGATTGTTATCCTCCAGGAATACGATCTAGAGTTCTCTACTCCAAAAATAAAGAAATCTCTTATCCTAGCCAAACTCATTACAGCTTTTCCCTCGGATGCCATAGCTTTCCCCATCAATGAGGATTTCCTCGATGAACACCTCTTCTTAATCCCCTCTGATGACCCATGGTACGGAGACCTTCTCATCTACCTTCGTACACAAAATTTTGGATCTCATCTCTCTCGCGATGATTTTTGATGCATTCTCCATCAGACTCCCTGCTATCTCCTTATCGGTGACATTCTCTACCAACGCGGGGTCGATACCATCCTCTTACTATGTCTTACCATCGACGAAGTTGACAGAGTCTTCAATGATTGCCACAGTGATGCTTGTGATGGTCATCTCTCGGGTATGTCCACCACCCAAAAAATCATTCAAACATGATACTTCTGGCCCACTTTGGTTCATGATTGCATCCACGTTGTCAAGCAATGTGATAAATTCCATCTTTATCCAAACAATGCATTAGCTCCACCAACTCTTGTACACCTAGTTATCACAGCCGACCCCTTTCGTAAATGGGGCATATACTTCATGACTTTCCACCCTCCATATATTAATGCACACAAGCATATTGTCATGGCAGTGGATTATTTTACCAAATGGGATGAAGGCATGCCCACATTTAATAACATTGTTGAAACAACAACGCATTTTTTCTTCAATCATGTCATTACCCAATTCAGAGTCCCACAACAGTTAGTTTTCGATCATAGTAAACATTTTGAGAACAAGATCTTTGTAGAACTATCCTCAAAATTAGGCTTCGCCCATGGTTTTTCCTCCCCATACTACCCTCATTACAATGAACAGGTCAAGGTTGTTAATAAATTCCTCAAAACCATGCTACAACATACCATCAACAAACATAAGAACAACTAGCATCATATGTTGTTTTTCCACTTTATGGGCTTATCACACGACATTCAAAACTTCCACCGGGTTTACACCGTTCCACCTCGTCCATGGGATTGAATCCACCCTCCCTATCAAGTGAGAAATCCCCACATTATGCACTACCATAGAGATACTACCTAACACTTCTCCAATGGAGTAGCACATGCTGACATTAGATTCACTTGATGAAGACCGTCAATCTTCATTACAACACAATGAGGTAGCCAAAAAATGGTCCAAATCCACCTTCGATCGCCATGTCAACCTTCACTCATTCAATGAAGGTGATCGCATGTTGGCCTATGATATCTCCCACAAAAATCTGGGCCATGGGAAATTTGAGTCATTATGGAACGACCCCTTCATCATCCAACACTGCCTCACTAAAGGTGCCTACATCTTGGCCTCTCCAGAAGTATACCCTCTCAAAGAACCCATCAACGGGTTGTACTTAAAGAATTTTTATGCCTAAGCGTATCCCCCCTACCTTAGTTTTCTCTTTGTACACATTTGTAGATTTTTTAGTCTTCTTTTCTGCCACCACTCCTCATGTCTGATCTATCACCCATGTTATTGACAGTTTCATCATCCATCAACCTACCACATCAATTATGTTGACAGTGCCAGCCGTTGGACCCACAATCTCGCTTCGACCGCTTGGGCCCTCTATACCCTTTCACATATACTACTCCATTCCAGTGGCATACTCTTAGGCCCAACCACCAACAACCAAGATGAATATGACACCATCATTGGTCTCCTCTCTGAATCCAGTCACCGCCACATTCGTCACCTTAGCGTTCTATTATATTCCCAGCTTGTCATCCTACAACTCAACAATGTTTATCATGTTCACGATCCTTTCCTCTTCCACAAATACCTGCAAGTTAGAATCCTATCTTGCAACTTTGATTCCATCACATTTACACATATTCCAAGAAGCCTCAATCAAGTAGTAGATCACATGGCTAACCTAGTATTATATTGGCATTTATTACATTAAAAAATCATATGCATAACATGATACATTTGTCAGAAGATATCAATCGACATCATAAATCATATAAACAAAACATAAAGGAAATAATGATCATTATATTCATCATATATATCATCAATTTCATACAATGTTTTACAATCTATATATATATATATATATATATATATACAATTTCTCATAGGCTCATGAGTCCCATCATCCATATGAGTACAAAAGTGGGTATCAAATACCCTATACAAAATCGGGCTCCCAATCCTATACATCTCAACTTGGCACTCAAGGTGCCCCTAGAGCTCCCTCCCCGTGTCCTATGTCAGCCTGAGGTGCCCCACCAACTGGGGGGGCTCCATCTCAAGGAGAAAGTTGACCATTCATAGCTGCCCTTGCCACTACTTCTCTATGGATCAATGCCTACCACTCCGTTGGTACTCCCACACAATGGTCCAGGACCTCTTCGTCCTGAATATGGGCCCATACACCCTTTGGTACCCCTTGCATGCCCTGATTGAACCGTCAACGTAGATCCTCTAAGATTACCATAACATATCCCTAGGGCTCTCTCATTGGTCCTGCACTAACGTCATCCTGTCGATGCCTCTACCCAACCCTCGGACCTGCGGGACCATGTTGTGTCACCCCCCACCGAGTCGGCTCTTGAACGACCTCCACCTCTCTTTCCCGAGGTCCAACATCTACAAAACAACACCAATATAATTTCAGCATCCATATACATGTCTCATCAACGATATCTACCAAAATCACAAAAATAGATCAAACACATACCTTTCTAGTCCCAGACCTCCCCAGGAGGCAGTATCATGTCATGGTCCTGTCTATAATCCATGCCAGCATATGGATATCAAAGAATCACCTGTGGAATCTGATGCCACACTCGAGCGACTGTGGTTGTGAAGTAGTGGCCACCCTCCCCTCCTCCATGCTAGGCCAACACATGTGACCATCGCATCAATCAAGACTCTTGCCATGATGCTAGATTTAATATAATCCATGGGCTCAATAGAGGCACCCTCTCCAAAAACCATGCCACCAAAACTGACCCGAATGAAAAATCATTGTAGTCGGCACGTTGACATCAGTTCAGTTGCGACATCATCTGGGTATGCATCAACACACCTCATGCAAAGAGGTCTTCATCTAAGATCTCCTCAACCACCCTCATCTGACCATTTGTGATCCGTTGAGTACCCAAGGATCCATAGATCCTCACCACCATGGCCGCAATGCACTTGGTCAACAAGTCATTGATGGCGTCAATATGCAAGACTGAACCCAACATAGGGTTTGACACAGAAAAATGTCGAGCCGCCATGGTCTCGATGTTGTCCTCCCTTGGCAGATGGGTATCAATGGTCAATGTCATCCCATGAAAGGGGATTCCTGTCAAAAATTAGACGTCCTTTTCCATAGAGAATTTCAGCTGCTCCCCCCTCACCACGAAACACTGCATATCATTGCTCCACATCGTGATAAAAAATTGGAGCAGGAACTCATGCAACTGTATTAGGGGATAGTCAAAAAAATTGAGCAACCCGTAGGCTACCAAGTCTCTGCGTACTCCAGGATACTCCCTCACAGCCTCTCTCAGTCGATCCCAGTCCCACTCTCACTAGTGAACCAACATCATGCTCCAAACTATGATGATCACCTACATTCACCCAGGAACACCTGATCAGCCACATCATCCATCAAAAATCGTAAATATAAAAAATTCATACACCCCTTAGACTTCCCACAATGCACTGATTTCCCCCATACAGTTGCGCACCTGTGCACAATTGTTCTTCATACATCTGCACACTAATGCACAGTTGTCTCAACCACAAACGTGCATGGGTGCACAACTTTCACTCATACAGGCGCACTCCCTATGCGCGCCTGTCTGTCCTACTCACGCACCCACATGCGCGACTATTTTAGGGACAACCTCACATTATGCGCAACGTTTCTCACCACATCCGCACACTCCTCAGTGCTCGACTGTTAGGAAAAAATCCACACATAATGTGCAGGAAACTGAGTTTTACCCATGCACACATGCACGGGTATTCCCCATTTGCCCGCGCACTTGTGGGCCCATACATTTAAAAAACCCTGTACGGCCCTTCGTACAACCCCTACCTACAATCTATCAACTTCACAAAATGTAGGACGATAGGGCCACTAACCTATCTCTCATCACTCCTGGATTTTTAGCCTCACACTCTCGTAATCTCCAAATCACCTTACAGCTCTCTCACCAGATCAACAATAGTGTCGATGCAAGTGAGGTTCCATTGTGGGTCCACCATCCATATATAGCCCCTTTTTCCCATCTTCCACACTCTGTTACAGGAGCCTAGAGCCTTCGTTTTCCAATCCATTCTCAGCCACGATATCTTGATCCCACCATCTACACATTCATATTCCTTGGGTTCTCATCTGCACTTGTCCACGGAGGAGCATTTTTTTCACGCCACTTTCTGGTACACATGATCACTTTCAGTTTTAATCAAATAGTTCTCATATATTCTTTATCATCATATATTGTTCAAATCAGGTATTTTCTTTTTTGTGTGAAGTTACTTTTTCAACAAGCTTTCATCCCCTTCAGGTATATGTTTGACACTGGCATGTAATTATTCCCTCTATAAACAATTGCATATCCCAATCACACCCTCTGACATTTTCTTTTAGGGTCCCTACATCTACCTCGAAAATATCTTTAAATCTTCCACATTTTAATAATGTCAACCGATATCACTCTCCCCCCACATGAGTTGTCCCATTCATAGTTCCCCTTGGCAACTTGACACTCATGTTGATTTCACCCCCTAGGATTGGGAGTCTCGATAGTATTTTTCACTTCCGAGAATGAACCCCATACTTCTTCTCATCATATTTATAACCTTCCCAATGGACTCCTAGGTCATATCATCCTGTTGGAAGACACACATGATTTTTGATATTTAACACAATCAAAATATATTACACTTTTCCGTAGCTGCCATCACCTCAAATTTGTAAACATTTTTATGAGTTTCGAAATGATTGTTGGATTAAAGCTTACCTTATTAAATTTTTGTTTTTTTCATTTTCGTTTGTTTTATTTTTAATTCATGATTGTAAGCATGAATTAAACATAAAACATGGCTTGGTTTAATAATTTTGTGCCTTAGAAATATCTTTTAAAAATCCATCCATATGTAATTGAAATTCAAATCTTATGAAATGGTTGATTAATCCATTATCGTTTTTTTGTTTTAATATGGTTGTTATGAACTCAATGGTTCGATAGTTCATTGTCAAATTGTTTTGATACATGAAGAGAATTGGTTGATTTTTTATATTCTTCTCATGATTTCAATGGTTGTGTCAACATTCATACCAATGAGTACAAACCTGTTGTACTTGCATTTTTTCCTTACCTTGCTGGCTCAAAACATTAATGAAGTTATTCATTATCTGCATAGGGTTTTGTACTCTATAGTTTTTGGCACTCATCGTGAGAGATGGTAAGGAATACAATGAACTCTCTAGTTTAATTTCTCACTATCTAAATTATGATAACCCACAGGCTCTGCTATTTTCATGTTTCCACTCTTCGTTCAGACCTGTTTCAGTTGCTCGCACGATTGGAACCTAAAACTATTCTGAGTGATCTCTGTTGCATCCTTGTTACAGAGGTCATGGAACCCATCATTCACATAGAGACGAATGTATTCCAAGCCTTACTATCCCATGAAGATGCTATTGAGGACCTAAAGAATCATGTCTGGGATATATTCCTCAAGAAATTCTAGGGTTATAATCTCCAGGTAGAAGAATATTTTGCACGAACCTTTGACAGGTTCAGAGCTAAGATTGGAGACATACAATTAGAATTGATAGAAGATTTCATCGGCAAGGAAACACGGCTCCCATCAAAGGGTGAGAGATGGTTTTAAAACACCAGGATAGAATAAGTCTCATGGAATTTGTTCATGACCTCCCGTAAAACTACTTGTTGTATAAAAGGTATTCCTATCGCTCTGTTAAAACTTAGATGACATAGTTTATTGTTAATTCTAAAGAAATTTGTTACATGTGAAGGTTGATATGGGCTGGTATTTCTATACCATATCTGTTTTCTTATGAATTTCATAGGTTTCGATTTAGATATGCACTTTTACCTACTGATGAGTCTTTATAAGATGCCCAAGCGATACAAATGACGGGATATCAATTCGAGCCTGTTCCACCATGGATTGGTTAAAATCTTGTTGATGTATCATCTGTCGATCATAGGTGACAGTTGGGAGACCTTTTTGATGAGTTATGGATTTGCCCAGGATGATCCTACAACAAACCCTCTTTTAATTGCAAACCATGACTCATATAAGCTAGTGGTTGAAAACCAGTTTGTAATTCAATTAATGGACCAGAGTTTACTGATAAAACCCTTATAGATAAAGGATCACCCTGTAGGTTTTCACCTGCAAGATATCCAGAACAAGTGACTGATGAATTGAAGGGAAATGATCATCTTGTGTCTATGAACGATGATAGTTTGAACATTAATGTTAAGTCTGACGTCAAGAAACTCTGTAAAGGAACAAAACAATAGTGCATAGATTTGGGTTTCAAGAACAAGAAGGTTGGTTGCCTAATCTCTAGAAAAATAAGGAACTGAAAGGATACTCATCTAAGCTCGATCGATCCAATCGAGATCAATGAGGGTTTGGATCATGAGATAGAGGATTTTATAGCTCGGGAAGATCCAGAAATTTAGGGTTCCAGGAGGGAGGTTATCATTCATACTAAACCATATGATTTCGTGACAAATTTACCACCATGCCTTAAGAGTAAAGAAGGATTCTTGAGTATTGGGCAAGATCTGGAGAAAACAATAGATAAGATTGAAGCACCCTCGGTCAATTGTGTCCATCATCGATTTTCCATATCCCCTATACACTGTGATGGCTGTCTCGATTGGGTTGAGCATTATTATACCGATGTTCCTCTCTTATAGGCCCAAATTAAAACTTTGACTGCTCAGAATGATTTGTTGAAGCAAGAACACCTTGACCTCAAGGCACATGCAGAAAGGGAGAAGAAACGAATCAAGATATTTGGAAATATAGTCATTAAGAATACGACCAGTGTCAAAGAAATTATAAAATTTGAACTGATTGATCCCTCTCTAGCTGATTTTTAATCGTAAAACATTTTATTTTCATTTCATTGATTTATGTAATCTAAGTCGAAATAAGTAGATTTGAATTTTTTATTTCATTTACTAAAATTAAGACTGGCTACAGAATCTTCGATTTTGTAGCCAGTCCTTTTAATAATAATAATTAGTAATTAGCAATTGTTTTTTTTTTTATATATAAAAAAGGTTTTGATATTCTTAGGAAATGGGAGATTATGTTGTTGATTACTTGGAAGAAATTTTTTCAATTATACGGTTAAAGGATTAGTAGTTTCTCCTTCTTTATGTTTTATAAAAAAATTGATTTAATTTTGAATAAACCAACTCTGGTATGAGTGGTTTCCAATCCACTATTTTTGTAATATTACTTGATTTTGGGAGATTCAACTCTATCGTGTGAGATATGAGTATTTGGATCCTGGGTTACTTTAAATACTATTCACTTTTTTCAGTGAAGGGACCTTGGATTGGAACGCATTATGGACATGTAATTCCCAAGACTATATGGACAAGTTGTTCACATTTCGGCTTTAGACCAGTGCGACATTGTTTCATTTATGTTTTTCCTCTTATATTATGGAATATTATTATGTTATACAACTTTAGTCTCATTAGCATATAATATTTCATTTTATTCAGCGCTTTAATTTTGTCTATAACTTGTTGTTTCATATATTATATCTGTGATCGTTATTTCACTTTAATATCATTTATTCATGCTTGATGTTAAGTTGATGTATCATATGAATGCTTCACATTAAAATTTATTTTACTGTAAACATTCATCATTATAAGGTCACTGGATCTATATGTTTATTACTCTATTCTTATATCCTTGCTCCCAAAAAAACCTTCAGTTTATTCTAGAGATGTTAGCACAAGCCTGTTATAGATTTATTTTACATGCAAGATAGTTGGAAGTTTGGATTACATAGGGATATAGACACAGTATGAGACTAATATCAGGTTAGTTTTATTCGCATTCAATTTATGTTATTAGTTTATTATTGAAATAAGACAGTTTAAATTGGATGTGACTATTATTCTGTTCTTGTTTCAGATTATGTTTTATTAGTAGTTTTTGAGTTCTTAGATTTTAAATTATTACATAGAAAATACAAAAATTATGTGATTTCTTTATCTATTTCGTAAACAATTGCAAAAACAATGATTTCGCAAGACATCCACCAAAACTTGCAATTTTTAAATACTTTGTTCATAATCACATATTCATATTTATGTTTTAAACACTTGTAAATAATTAGATTCATGTACATAGTATTATAGTTATAGCTTTAGAGTAATTTATTTATTTTCCATGTTTTAGGACCCTAGTTGGCTATGGAGCCATTAAACCAGTCGGGATAGATCATACCAAACTGCTTGGGTTCATTAGACAACCCCGATCTGAATTTATCCTTACATTTGATGGTGTGTCACTTATGCCTGTCAACAAATGGTGCTAGAAGGAGGGCCTGAATTCAATTGATGGAACGTGGAGGTCACAAGACTCCTCACCCACATACTCTCTCCCCTGTCATAACGCGTAGTCTCTCAGACAACAACATTACACTTGAAACAACAACTACCTCAAACGTTAAGCCTAAGATTCTCGTTGAACTAGTGACACCAGTTCCTCAAGGAGCCAACATCCAGGAAATTGTTCTTCAGTAACTCATAAGAACGCATAGTGCCTTAGCCTATATCAGACAACCTAGTAGGCCACTTAATCAACCCCTAGATTTCTCGGATATCCAAGAACAACTTCAAGGCAATGGTCTACTCCAAAACACTTTAGGTGACAATACTACCAATCTTATCGAAACACCTACCCTTGGAGCTGGAGGATCTGGTATCCCACCTTCCCTACCTGGTTTGTCTCCATCCTCTTCAGGAGGAGAATCTTCAGGCAAAGGAAGTTCTTCATCAGAACCATCTCAACCTTTGAAACCACCAACTCCCATGGAAAACCAAAACAATGCTGCCAGACCTTGTCTAGATCAGGATGTCGTGGTTGTAGCCAGACTTCAACTATTAAGAACCAAATATCAATATAGCATAGAAGAACCTCAGAATAAGTACTCAATGCCTTGAAAAAGAGAGAAATTCAGATAATAAGTCTCTTTGAGGGGGAAACCTCCTTATGCCCACATAAATGTACAATTATAGGATGACTCCAAATGAAAATTTCTCCTTGGTATATATAGGAGACTAGGAGGTATAATTACAACTAATGGACTAAATATGACATAAATAAAATAACATTATTAATGTAATATGCCCCAATTAAGGGGTAATGAGCCATTATTTAGGGCTTAACATGCCCATCCCCTTGAGACAAGTGTTGTCTGCAATTCTTGAGTAACTCTGGATGCTTCTGTATAAAAGACTCATCTTCCTAAGTGGAATCTTTAGCCAGTAGTTTCCTCCATTTAATGAGATACTTTAAAATGGATATATTCCTCAGCTAGTGAATTCTTGTGTCAATGATGGCTTCAGGCTCCAATATGATTTTTCCTTCCTTGTCAAGTTCTGGTAATATAGTTTGAACTGGGATGACGCCATGACCCCCTCCACAACCCGCAGGTCAGAAGGTCACGTTCACAGGATCTTTCCTCTTCC
>JASDQU010103666.1:288144-309529 GCA_032191745.1 Picea mariana
AAGACTCCTGCATGCACTCCTTGCGACAGACCTTCAAACACTTCCAAGTGTTGAACTCCTTTCGACTCTGCACACACTTGCAGTCGTAGTCTCTCAATACTTCACTCGGGTTTGCAACTCTGAGACTTTACTCGGCCTGCGCACTTCTTGCATGGCTCTTGTGCCTAATTGCACTTCTGAGTGAATGAAAACAAAAGCTACCCTATCTGAGCTTTCAGAGAAAAAACTTTGAACCCTTTGTCAACGCACTCCTTGCAGACAATTCAACTGCACTCCTTGCAGGAACTCTTGCTCAGATAGAGAAACAATTGAAACTCATTCCTTTTCCCTTACTCTCTCTCTCTCTCTGATCTCAGACATTCAATAAGAAATCATTCATACATAGCATAAAATCAATTGCATGACAGAAAGAGTAAATCATTCATGAGCATAACATTCAAAGATGCATACACAGAGAATATTTGGACACCATGAGTCTGAATCAAAAACTTCTTTGTATTAATCCAGAACTTCTGTACATGGAATTCTCACTACAACTCTTTGCTTCTCTTCTATGCTCTCAATTGGCATAATCTCATGCTTTTTGTTACAATACACAATGAGGGTGTCTATATCCTGTTTCCCTCTTGCGCTCCAAAACTGTCTAATCTAACATTCAATTATATCTACCTTCATTAACTACTATAAATGCCTTCTACCTACTAAGGACAAGAGCGGATCGCTCAAGGTCCATTTACAATTTTACAAGTGCGCTCCTTCTTAATTATCTCATTTAAGATTGGTGCATTAACTTCAAGATAATTTCAAAATTTGTGCTAGGCACTTGTCCAGTTGTCTTTTGCCTTCGCGTTGGCTCGCTTGAGATGCTCCTGCATCATACTCCCTCGCTTGAAAATTTTCATGGGCTCTTGTCCATGAGCTCGCACACTATCTGTCCATGCCTCTGGATCTCTACTTCGTTCTCCCAACTGGCATATTCAACTGGATGGCCCTTCCACTTGACCAAATACTCGAAGTATTGCTTTCGCCTAGTCTTCTTGCTCACTCTTTTGTCTAGTATGCCCTCCATCTGCGGCTTTTCTGCAATGGCATCTGCTTTGTCCACTGGATCACTAGCTGTTCATTTCCTGTCCCTGTTTCCTCAGCTTTATATGGGTACAAATCCGAGATATTGAATATCGAAGAAATTTTGATCCCATCGGGTAATTCAATCTCGTAAGCATTTTCCCCAAATTTCTTTAAGACCTTACATGGTCCAATTTTCTTCATCTTCAGTTTATTATATGTTCCTCTTGGGAACCTTTCCTTTCTCAAATGTGCCAGAATAAAGTTGCCAACCTCAAATTGAATTTGTCTCCTGTGTTGATATGTTTTGTGCTTATATTCTTGGCTCGAACTCTGCAATCTCTCCTTCACCTGGCTGTGAAGTTCCTTCAACGCCTCTGCAAAATCTTCTGCACTAGTGCTCCTAGTCGCAGTCTGTTCTGAATCTCTCAGTTCAGAAATTCCCCTCGCCTGCATTCCATAAACAATATGAAATGGAATCTGCCCTGTTCTTCTGTTAACTGAGTCGTTATAAGAAAATTCCGCCTGTGGTAATATCTTGTCCCAATTGTTGTGGTGTTTTGTCACCAAGCTTCTCATCAAGTCTCCCAGACTTTTGTTTACCACTTCTGTCTATCCATCCATTTGAGGATGATAAGCCAAACTAAATGACAAGTTAGTCCCTATATTCTTCTATAACGTCCTCCAAAAGTGTCCTATGAACTTAGTGTCTCAATATGAAACTATGCTCCTTGGCAATCCGTGAAGTCGAATGACTTCTTTGAAAAACATATTCGCAATGTGAGTTGCGTCACTGGTTTTTTGACATGGAATGAAGTGTGCCATCTTGTAAAATCTATCCACTACCAAAAATATTGATTCAAATCCTCTTTGTGTTCTTGGCAACCCCAATATGAAATCCATGATGATTGCATCCCACGGCTTCTCAGGTATGGGCAATGGTTGATAAAATCCTGCATTCTGTCTCTTTCCTTTTGAGTGCTAGCAAAATCTACATCTGTCCATGAATCTCTTGATGTCTGCTCGCATTACTGGCCAAAAGTATGACTCATTCAACTTTTCAAATGTCTTGTCATGACCAAAGTGCTCAGCCAATCCTCCACTGTGTTTCTCTTTCAGCAAATTCTCCCTCATGGAGAATTTCGGAATAGAAAGTTGATTACCTTTAAACAGTAATCCTTCCTGGATCATGTATTATGTCCATTGGCTTCTATCTCCGAGAATTGGATTCTTAGCTGCTTCATACGCCTCCTTAAAATCTAGATACATGTCCCTGAGATCATCAAAACCCAATGTTTTGACTCTAAACTCCTGCAATAGCAAACACTTCCTTCTCAAAGCATCAACAACTTTGTTAGCAGTACCAGAAATATGTTTAATCACAAAAGTGAAATTTTTCATGTATTCCACCCATTTACCATGTCTCTGATTCAACTTCTCCTATTGAGTCACAAATTGCAGTGCATGATTGTCACTGTATAAGACAAACTCCTTCAGGATTAAGTAATGTATCCATTTCTGCAATGCCTGAATGATAGCATAGAAGTCCTTATCATATGTGGAGTACTTCACTTTCGCTTCATTCAGCTTCTCGCTGAAGTATGCTATCGGCCTGTCTTCCTGACTCAAGACTGCCCCTATTGCAAATCCACTTGCATCGCATTTCACTTGAAATGTCTTTTGGAAATCCGGCAACACCAAAATTTTTTGTTCCATGATCTTCCTCTTCAATAGATTAAAACTCTTCTCAGCTTCTTCTGTCCAGTGAAAAGATTTGTGTCTTTTCTTCACTGTGTCCATCATCGGTGCACTAATTCCACTGAAATTTTTGATGAAATTTCGGTAGAAACTAGCCAATCCGTGAAAACTTCTCACCTCAAAGATATTCTTCGGTGATGGCCAATTCTTAATCACTTCCACTTTACCTGGATCCATCCTCAATTTATTTGCAGAAATAACAAAACCCAAATAAATGAGCTCTGTCTTCATGAATGAGGATTTCTTCATGTTTATTAGTAGCTTCCCCTGCTGTAGCCTTTGCATCACTGTAGCCAAATGTTTCAGATGCTCTGCCACTGTTTAATTGAAAATCAGTATGTCATCTAGATACACAATAACAAATTTTTTGATGAACTCCCTTAGGACTTCGTTCATCAACCTCATGAAGGTACTTGGCACATTTGTTAATCCAAACGGCATAACAAGCCATTCATATAGCCCTTTGTTGGTTTTGAATGTTGTCTTCCATTCATCACCTTCTCTCATGCAAATTTGATGATAACCGCTTTTCAAATCAATTTTTGAAAAGAATTTTGCTCCACTCAAGAAATCCATCAGATCATCCATCCTCGGTAATGGAAATCTGTACCTAATGTCTATCTTGTTGATCGCCCTAGAGTCAGTACACATCCTCCAGCCTCCATATTTCTTCGGACTGAGTACTTTCGAAACAGCACACAGAATCAAGCTTTCTTTGACCAAACCTTTGTCCAACAAATCCTGGATTTGTCTTTTGACCTCTTCATTCTCTTGCAGAGTCAATCTGTACATGGCTTTGTTTGGCAAACTGGCTCCTGGTATGAAATCAATATGATGACTTACACTTCTGATCAGTGGTAACGAATGAGGTAGTTCGTCCACTACTATGTCAGTGAACTCTTCCAGTAGTTCCTGAACCTCTTCTGGTAAATCATCTACCCTTGTGCTGGTCAAAACAATCTTTGGTTTCCTGACCACAATGAATTGCGGTTCTTTCTTCTTCTTGACCTCTGTAAGAAGTTCCTTCCCACTCATGAGAAGTATAGTGTTGCTTACTTCCGGTTTCACCTCCTTATCCTTGATTGGAAGCAACATGTGAGTTCTCCCATTCTTCTCTAGGGTGTATGTGTTCATTCTCCCATCATGAATCACATTCCTGTCATATTTCCACGGTCTACCCAGCAATAGATGACAAACATCCATAGGAATAACATCACATAATATCGTATCATTATATCCTCNATCATGAATCACATTCCTGTCAAATTTCCACGGTCTACCCAGCAATAGATGACAAACATCCATAGGAATAACATCACATAATATCGTATCATTATATCCTCCTATTTTAAATTCAACTAAACATTGTTTAGTGACCGTTACCTGATGTCCTTTTTGTAGCCACGAAACTCTGTATGGGCTTGGATGATCAATCGTCTCCAGCTCCAGCTTTTCTACCATCTCTGTATAAACGAGATTATCCATGCTACCACTATCCACAATGACCTTGCATACCATGTCCTTGGTCTTGCAATTAGTCTGGAAAAGTCTATTTCTTTGGACTGAACTCTCCACCTCCTTCTTTGGTGTCAAAAGAGCTTTTCGCATCATCAGTGATCTTCCGCCTTCAAAGTCTTTTGTCTCAACATCCCGCCTCTGTGCTTCGGCGATGTGAGTCTCTCCTCCTTCTTTCTTTTTATCTAGAAACTCATAAGACTTGTGCCCATTCTTTCCACATGTGAAGCACGTTATTACTCCACCTCTTCCTCTTCCTCTACCTCTGGTACGAGGAAAAATATTACTATCATCTTAATCTCCTCTCTGTTCGGTATGATGTCCTCTCTGTTCATCATATTTCCCTCGCTGTGAGGTTCCACCCCTCTTAGTTCGAGTCTGAGGTTTCTTCCATTCCTCCTTGGGCTTCTGGTTTTTATCCTGGGCAACTGATTTGCCTCTGGGTTGACTTCTGCCTTGGCCTCTTTGACCCTGCTTTCGGCTCAGCTTCTCTTCATCTTTTAGAGCCATCTGATAAGCATCTTCCACCGTTCACATGGTTACCATGCTCATCTCATCTTGGATATCGTATCTCAGGCCATTCATGTATCTGGAAACCTTTTCCTCATCACCTTCTTGATGACCTGCCCTGATGTTCAGCCTGTAGAATTCTTCAATGTATTCTTTCACTATCATAAACTTCTGTCTCAAGTTCTGCATCCTTCGAAGCAGAGTAATTTGATAATCTCTGGGGATAAATTTCACTTTCATCTTCGTGACCATCCTGTCCCAGCTTTCGATCTTTTTCTTGCCTTTGCAGCGTCTATCAACTTGTATTTCATCCCACCACAATGTTGCATGTCCTTTTAATCTCGTGATAGCATGTTTGACCTTCTTGTCCTCTTCGACATCTTCATAGTCAAAGTATGTGTCCAGAGCTCTAATATAGTCTAGAAGCTCCACTGCATCTAGATTTCCCTCATAAACTAGAAGGTCCATTTTTCTCTTGCACCCATTCTTGCAATAGCTCTAATCAAATGTTTGTTTTCTACATCTTCGGCTGCAACATCTTCCCTTCCATGTTCAGCCTCAATTTCACTTTCAGAATCACTAAGATCCCTAGAACTGATTGTGCGCCTCTATGTTGTCTCCATGTCTTCGAGTCTGGTGCGTAAGTCACACATCTCTCTCTCCATGGATGGATCAATCATCTGCCTACCTCTTCTTCTCAGCATTTCCCTGTCCTCTGGCAAATCGGGTGTTTGCATGTCCCTTCTCCTTGGCGGCATGGTGAATTCTCCTTTTCCCTGCTACAGAAAGCAAAGAAACTTTCTAGGCTCTGATACCAAACATGATGCCATGGCCCCCTCCACAACCCGTAGGTCAGAAGGTCACGTGCACAAGATCTTTCCTCTTCCACTGGCCCGAAGAGCTCTCGAAAATGGCTCTTCTATTTCCCTTTCGGGAAATTTTCACCCACACTTAACTTCAAGAAATCCCCCTTGTACTTTGGGAGATCGGACTTCACACTTCCGTGAATCCGGTGGTCAAGTGTCTTGTCTCTCAATCTCTGAAAACCCAAAGACAGTCAACACTTGACCCTTTCTCCTTGCTAGTTTGGATTTCTCCTTATCACGATTTCGGCAGTCGCGATGTCAAGCAACTTGTTCCCTCGATTCCCGAAACCCAATTTGCCAAAACTCCGATGCGCTCACAAGCTTTGACCTTTCAAAAACCTTTCACTCCATCGGGACTTCGAACTTTGTGATATCGTGAATCCTCATGCAAGGAATTCAGGACTTCACCCACTAAAACCCCGAAATGGTCAACAGAGTTTGACTTCCGCATCGATAGTGTGCCACCTGTCCACCCTGTTGATTCTGTGGCCCACACGATCCTTTTGTCCCTTTGAGACTTTGTGTTTTTTTATTTTGCGAGTCCCGTTGCAAAGATTACGGGACTTCAACCTACGAAACTTCGAAAATAGAAATTCACGTGTAAATCCAACAACCCTTGTCGGCTTAGATCTATGGTTTTGCCTCTCTTGAGATTAAACCTTTGGGAATACTCGCTGTAACTCCCCTACTCCTCCGTGAGATCTAATGGCTCATGGGACTCCACGAATTCCCCACCAAGAATCCCCACTGTCCGTCTCTTTCCTTCACAAGGACTTCTGCAACTTTTTACCAAGTGGTTTTCCCACGGTACTTGGCTACCTAGGACGCAAACTTGCAATGCCTTCTCACTGTTCCATACATAGACTTCCTGTGGTTCCTTCGACGACTTTGAAGGTTTTATCCCTCCTGAGCTTTCTCCAACTTTGGGTCTTGAAAAAGACTCTTGCACGCACTCCTTTCGGCAGACCTTCAAACACTTCCAAGTGTTGAACTCATTTCAACTCTACACACACGTGCAGCAGTAGTCTCTTAATACATCGCTCAGGTTCGCAACTCTGAGACTTTACTCGGCCTGCACACTTCTTGCACGGATCTTGTGCCTAACTACACTTCTGAGTGAATGAAAAAAAAAGCTACCCTATCTGAGATTTCAAAGACAAACCTATGAACCCTTTGTCAATGCACTCCTTGCAGACAATTCAACTGCACTCCTTGCAGGAACTCTTGCTCAGATAGAGAAACAATTGAAACTCATTCCTTTTCCCTTACTCTCTCTCTCTCTCTGATTTCAGACATTCAACAAGAAATCATTCATACATAGCATAAAAGCAATTGCATGAAAGAAAGAGTAAATCATTCATGAGCATAACATTCAAAGATGCATACACAGAGAATATTTGGACACCATGAGTCTGAATAAAAACCTTCTTTGTATTAATCCAAAACTTTTGTACATGGAATTCTCACTACAGCTCTCTGCTTCTCTTCTATGCTCTCAAATGGCATAATCTCATGCTTTTTGTTACAATACACAATGAGGGTGTCTATATCTTGTTTCCCTCTTGTTCTCCAAAACTGTCTAATATAAAATTCAATTCTATCTACCTTCATTAACTACTATAAATGCCTTCTACCTACTAAGGATGAGAGCGGATCGCTCAAGGTCCATTTACAATTTTACAAGTGTGCTCCTTCTTAATTATCTCATTTAAGATTGGTGCATTAACTTCAAGATAATTTCAAAATTTGCGCTGGGCGCTTGTCCAACTGTCTTTTTCCTCCGCGCTAGCTCGCTTGAGATGCTCCTGCATCATGGGATCTTGTAACCTATAACCTTCTTTAGCATGAAACATGGAAAACTAGGTGTACTCGTGAAGATGCAGGAAAATCCAATTTGTATTCCATNCTCTTGTTCTCCAAAACTGTCTAATATAAAATTCAATTCTATCTACCTTCATTAACTACTATAAATGCCTTCTACCTACTAAGGACGAGAGCGGATCGCTCAAGGTCCATTTACAATTTTACAAGTGTGCTCCTTCTTAATTATCTCATTTAAGATTGGTGCATTAACTTCAAGATAATTTCAAAATTTGCGCTGGGCGCTTGTCCAACTGTCTTTTGCCTCCACGCTAGCTCGCTTGAGATGCTCCTGCATCATGGGATCTTGTAACCTATAACCTTCTTTAGCATGAAACATGGAAAACTAGGTGTACTCGTGAAGATGCAGGAAAATCCAATTTGTATTCCATAGTACCAATATTTTGCAACACCTTATAAGGGCCATAGTACTTCGATGATAATTTATTATCCTTCTTGGCTTGCTTAAGGGACATCTATTTGTATGGTTGTAGTCTTAGAAACACCCAATCTCCTACTTCAAAATTTCTTTCACTACGATGTTGATCTGCTTGTTGTTTCATGCGATTCTGTGCCATGGTTAGGTTGTCCTTTAATATTTGGAGAACTTGTTGTTGATGTTTGATGTGATATTCCACTGCTTGAACCTTATATTTTTCTTATAGATAAGAAGTGATGGAAGGAGGGTGGTATCCATAGAGTGCCATAAATGGTGTCATTTTTGTTGCAGTAAGAAAGGAAGTGTTATACCACCATTCTACCAAAGGTAACCATTTGAACCATTGTGTTTGTTTATCAGAGATAAAGCAACGAAGGTAGCCTTCTAGAAATTTTCTTACTATCTCATTTTTTCCATCAGATTGAGGATGATAGGATGAGATATGAGCCAATTGAGTAACCAAACAAGAAAATAATTATGTCCAAAAATTTCCAGTGAAGATGGGATCTTTGTCACTTACAATAATATTTGGGCTGCCATGTAGCTTTTGAACTGTCTCCATGAATGCGGTGGAAACTGTACTGACTTTGAAGGGATGAGAGAGTGCACAAAAGTGTGTGTACTTGGTCATTCTATCCACAATCACCATGATGACACTCTTTCCTTCAAACTTTGGTGACCCTGTGATGAAATCCATGGAAACCTCCTCCCACCGCTGACTTGGGATCGCTAATGGTTGTAAAAGCCCTGGGGTCTTAATTTTTTCCACCTTATTTTGTTGGAAAACAAAACATTCTGCCACAAACCTTTGAACATTAGTTTTAAGGCCATCCCAAAAAAATTCCTTCTTGACCCTATGGTAGGTTTTCAAAAATCCCANAAACTTTGGTGACCCTGTGATGAAATCCATGGAAACCTCCTCCCACCGCTGACTTGGGATCGCTAATGGTTGTAAAAGCCCTGGGGTCTTAATTTTTTCCACCTTATTTTGTTGGAAAACAAAACATTCTGCCACAAACCTTTGAACATTAGTTTTAAGGCCATCCCAAAAAAAATCCTTCTTGACCCTATGGTAGGTTTTCAAAAATCCCAAGTGCCCTCCTACTGGAGAGGTGTGCAATTCCAATAGTACCTTTTGTTTGAGTTGGGAGTTATTACATAAATATAAGCAATCTTTGTACCATAGTGAATCATTTTTCCATGTAAATGTAGCTGATGCACTGGAATCCTATTGCAACCTTTGAATGAGAGTCCACACTTTTTCTTCATTCTTCCATTCATCCCTTGCTTCTATTATCCAATCAAGTTGGATGATCGAGATAGAACAGAGAAATGCCTCAACATCTTCATCCTTTCTCGAGAGTGTATCTACCACAACATTTTGCTTCCCTTTTTTATAGATGATTTCAAAATCATAACCCAATATCTTGGTCACCCATTTTTGTTGTTCTTCTGAAGATAGTCTTTGTTCTAAGAAGTATTTAAGACTATCATGAACTTTTTTGACCTTGAAGTGCTTACCTATTAGGTAAGGATGCCATTTCTTCAATGCATGTCACATTGCCATCATTTCCTTCTCATAAATGGGTTTTTGTAAGTCCTTTCCCTTGAGTGGTTGAATTTCAAATGCCAAGGGCCTTCCTTCTTGCATTAGGACAACACCAATTCCATTTCCCAAGGCATCACATTCCATAATAAAGGTTTTTGTGAAGTCTGGAGTGGTCAAGATAGGAGCTTTGCACATCACCTCTTTAAGTTGTTCAAAAGCTTTAGTTGCCTCTGGATTCCATGAAAATTCATCCTTCTTAGTTAGTGTCGTTAAAGGTGTTGGTATTCTTCCATAGTGTCGAACAAACTTGCGGTAGTAACCTATCAAACCCAAAAAACCTCTAAGATTATTCAAGGTTTTGGGAATTGGCTAGTCCATCATGGCCTTAATCTTGTTAGGGTCTACCTTGACACCTTCATGAGATAAAATATGAACAAAATACTCTACCTCCTTCACTCCAAAGAAACATTTGGATGGTTTGGAATATAGTTGTTTCTCCTTTAGTAGTTGTAGCACCTTGTCAACATGTCGCACATGATCCTGCCAAGACTTGCTATAGATTAGTATATCATCAAAAAATACCAACACAAATTTTCAAAGGAAGGGCTTGAAAATGGAATTCATCAACCCTTGGAATGTGGAAGGTGCATTTGTAAGGCCAAAAGGCATGACCAAAAATTCATAATGGCCTTCATGAGTTCGAAATGTTGTTTTTGGGATATCTTCTTCCTTCATTCTAATTTGGTGATATCTTGAACGAAGATCCAACTTTGTGAAATAGATTGCTCCATGTAGTTCATCTAACAATTCATCAATGATGGGAATTGGAAACTTATCATTAATAGTGATCTTGTTGAAATATCTATAATCTAGACACATACGCCATTAGCCATTTTTCTTGAATACCATTACCACCGGTGCAGAGTAAGAACTTTGGCTAGGTTTAATAACACCAGCCTCTAACATTTCCTCAACCCTGCAATCAATTTCACTCTTCTGGGCATAAGGGTATCTGTATGGCCCGATGTTAGGAGGAACAGTCCCAGGAATTAGGTGAATATCATGATCATGATTTTGAGTGGGTGGAAGACCTTTGGGAATATCTTCAAATACTTTGTAATGCTTATCAATGATCCCTTGGATATCTAGAGGAATAGATGGCTTAGATGTTTGAACATCTAGTGAGCATAGTTGTGCAATAACACCTTGATGCCCCTTTTTTAATAATTTTTTCATGCCATTAGAGCTTATCACCTTACCAGGTTTCCTTGTGATACCTCTTAACTCAATTTCTTTTCCTTCCAATAAAAATTTCATGAAAAGTTCTTGAAAATTAAAATCCATTGTTCCTAATGATTGCAACCATTGGATTCCTAGTACAACATCAGCACCACCCATGGATATAGTAATAATTGGAATATTCATTACATATTCCCCCATAGTAAGATTTATCTTATTGCATTTTCCTGAGCAATTGATAGTTCCTCCATCTGCAATCATTACTTGAAACTCTGGCACTAGATATACAAAGAAATTGAGAGCTTTGGCTAATTTATAGTGTGTTATCACCAATTCTTGTAGGGGAGGGGTTCCCTTTTGGATTCGAGCCCATGTTGTAAAGCGTGAGGAAATAAGGCTCAAGAACCCATCGAATGAGTTTATCCAAGGCCACATCCATGAGCGCCAAGCATAGCACACATAAAATTTCCATTTCCAGGTTAAAAATCAAGCAAGTCGGACAAGACTGTTCTCAACGGAGAGGATCCATCGATGGAGCAGATCGACAGTGATCGGGTAAGTCGAAGCCATGGATTTGCACAAGGATTAGCACCTGGGATCATCCCTTATGGCCAAAGTCATGAAATGATCGTGGTCATCCGATCTTGCAGGGGCAGGTCGTCGTGCTTGAGCCATTTCACAGTTCTAGTCATTGGGAAAATATGGAAGAGATAAATCATGCATCCTCGGTGCACGTAGTCCTGAAAGAATCGAGACTATTGATCAAATAAATATCTCAGTCATCCATCCAATGGACATGTGGCATGCTATTAAGAACCGTCGTGGTTTTGGCTATCGGGATTTCAAAGGACAAGGGGTCTCTCCTCCATTGCATTAGGAAACCCCGAAATGAGAAATGTTAAGCCCCTAGGGTGTTGGGCCCATGGTCCTGGAACCAAGGTCATTTAGAAGGAAGGGCCAAAGATGGTATGAAATGGGTAAATACCACTTCTCCTAAGTCGACGATCAGGCACATATGATTTAAAAGAGGCATGGATCTGGGTGTCCATGATCTGTGCACCTAGATCTACGAACGAGGTCTGATTCTAGACCCCCTCCACCATTCTGCTTTTGATGGGGGGGGGGGGTCTGGAATGGTACCGCACAAGTTTCAATGGTTGGGATTGAAGCACCCATATCTGTGGTACACACTCAATTCCGTACCCCCCTTGCCATCCTACCTTTAATGGGGGGGGTGGGTCTATAATGAGGTGGTTTTGAAAGTATCCCCCCTCCTGTCGTGTCTCCCTCTCGTGTTGCCAAACCATCTCCCACCTTAAACCTCTTATCACTTCCCCCTCCACTTATTGCCTTCATCTCTCGGTACCATTCCTCCTCACCCCCTCACACTTGTTTCCCACTCAGTGTCATTTTGGCTCACCTCATTCCCTTTTTTCCTCTCCTTTCCCGACACATGTACCCTCCTTTTCTCCATGCCACCTCCACTTGTTGTGTCCCCACTTGCCAACCCATCACACTTGAGGCCTCCTCGTCACCTCTCCATGAAACTTCACCTAATCGCCCGATGTCCCAGCCTCGATGTCCCCTCCACCTGGCCACCTTTGTCCGATTTTGATCACACCATCACCTTGCCAGGGCCTCTTTCACAACCGACTATTGGGTCCCTATGCGAAGGTCCAACTTAGTTCCAGAAGGTAGAAATTGGCCCCTATGTCCTCCAGGTGCCAAGATTGACTGAATCCAGTTCAAACCCCGAGAAAGTAGTTATTGTAGCAGGTGGTGGTGGTTGAACGTCGTCTCCACCATAAATGGAAGGTTCAGAAAGGGACTGTCAGCCTGTCAACTCATTGTAGGCTCGTTCTGGAACACAGTTGTGTATGACTGAAGTGCACGATTGTCTAGAGACTACATGCGTAGTATGCCAGTAAACATGTAGATGTAATCCCTTCAATGCAATGTCTCAAACCCGTTATCGTTGCTTTTATTTGGGTATATGTAGGCATTTTTTCCATTTTGTAAAGGATCGATGGTAGAGATAATCTCCCAATTGTAAAGTTTTGATGAAGCACTAGTTTCCGAGTTATGCAATTGTATCTGAGACCTCCTGTTTAATGAAAGTCAACCTCTCTACATCTCTATGTAAGTTATGTTTTAAGACACTCAGAATTGGCAGGTCTGTTCGAGGGTGATTATGTTGTGTGATGTATGTTTGATCATGACAATGTTTTCACCAGTTTTAAATCAATTTCTTGTGTTGTCTTTTCTCCCTCTTACCCTAAGTAGCTCATTAGAAGATTCAAGTGAGTTGTTACAGTAGCCACCGTGATGCAGGTTTGATCACGGTGTTACTGTAATTGTGTCATCCTGGCACATTTTAGTGTTTTGTTCTTTCTTCTCCAAGTTGCTCAAAGGTCTGATGCCCATAGTAGTCTTTCCCATCTCTCTCACCAGGTCTTCCTCCTGCTCATTTTAATTACAACTTACTGTTTGAAGTTAGATTAAGACCTCACCTATTGATGCATAGCCTAGTCCAGGGTTCTGAGTTAAAGTGATATGGTTCTGAGTTTACTTCCATTTGATCACCCTTTATATAAACAAAAGTGACATAAAACTGATGGGTATCAGGCTTACTCTTGCTGCAATCTAGGAGTGACTTATGGTGCTAACATAGTGAATGGAATTATGAGTACTAACATAATCAATTATGACTATTACCTTTTTCTTTTTTATATGTCCTTCGATATTGAGGGTTTGAGGAGTGTTAATTCTAGCCAATGCATTACAGGATATCATGGGAGTCAACTTGTTGGCCCTTGACCAAGTTTTGGGAAATTCTTGGTCATATTGACCTATTTTGGGACTTTGACAGCCTGTCAAAGAAGGAGTGCAAGATGAAGTGGAGATCATGGGATCTCGGCCCACTTTTGGATATTTTTTTGGTTTTTTGGAATATGTAATGGGAATGGGATGTCATCCCATGGGTTTACCCATCTTTAGACCTATTTTGTAATATATAAATAGATGCTTAAGCTAGATAGAATATGGTGCATATATGTGATGTGAATGTAATCTAAGTGCGAGTAGAGTATGTAAGTGTTTTGTGCCTACTGTGAGAGACTTGCATAGCTAAGTGAAAGTGGTTGTAACAGATCGTGGAGGGCTCAGTGCTGTCATGCAAGGAAGAAGAATCTAGCAAGTTGCGCAGATATTCTGTGTTGTGCGAAGTAAAGGTTTTTTATGGCTTTGTGCTTGTAACCAACTGACTGAAGACAATAAAGAAGAAGAGTTGGTGGATGTAGCTCTAGGGTGGGGGTGAACCAGGTAAACATTGTGTTGTCTTTCTTTGTGCTTGTCTTAATGTGTTTATGTCTTCTTTTTATAAGTGATTTAAGATGATTAGATAGATATTCTTATGCTTAGTGCTAATGACATGTGAGAATATTAGATATGATCCATATGAATGTTCTTAGTGCTTGATCTACTAGATCTACCTCTCTGTTTATGATAAGTGCTTAAATATGTTAGATTAGTGTGGATGTTGTGAAGCTTTGTGTTATTAGCAAAGTAGATGTTTACTACATATTGAGTAACTGACGATGCTAAGTGCTTTATTAAGTAGTATAATCACAGATCTATGTCCTAGATAAGGTTACACACACCTGAGTCTTCCAACCACCCCTGCCTCTACCTCGGGTGAGACTTCATCTGCTTCACAGGTGTTGCCAAAAGGGCTGGTAGTTAGGGCTTTGTTGGTGCATTGTTGTAGTGTTGAACCCTAGGTCTGACCCTGTGACAACAAATGGCTCCATTGCTAGGACCTGAAACTGTGATTGTTGGGAACTAAGGAAGAAGAAGCTTTGTGCAAATATTCGACCTGAAACTCAAAAATCTCTGAGCGTACATCTATTTCTCTGGTGTGCAGTATTCTACTTAGTTTGAAAAGATCTATGCTAAGGAAAAGAAGTCTGATCTGAAGAAAAGACGTAAGATCCAGAAGCTTTATGCCCTAAGAAAGGTAAAAGTGAGAATTCTCCATTAAAAAGAGGTAAGATCTGTAAGCTCTATGCTCTGATAAAGGTAAAGGTAGTGGAAATTTTTAGATCTGGAAGTTTTGTTCTCTGTAGAAGTAAGATAAGTGGAAATTTTTGTTTCTAAAGTATGGATCTAGGTATGATTGATAGGTTCTATCCTAGTTTGAAAACTAGGGTATTAATAGATGAAAGAAGATTTGATATGAGTAGATCTGAAAAGAATAGTGAAAGATATGTTCTACCTATGCATAAAAAGAATGTTTGGACTAATGAATGGATACAGGATCCCATAAATAATTTATTGCAGGTTAGGTCATATGATCCTAGTGTGCAATACAGGAGAAGTTGGGGATGATTTAAAAGAAAGAGAGGATTAACCCTCTGTTACAGCTGTAGAAAACCGGGACACCTTGCTAAGGCATGCCCTGGGAGAAGACCCGGTTGTCTTTGTTGAAAATCTATGGACCATGAAGTGTTGGATTGCCCTAGAATGATTGCTAAGCTTGAAAGTATGAACATAAAACAAGAAAACCCTAAGTTAGATCCAGAAACTAAGGCTATAACAAAAACCCAGAATGAATCAGAGAAAGTATTGCTACAAATGAAAGAAAAATTGAATGACCACCAACATTTTAGATTATCAAAGATCTTTAAAGAAAAGTAATGCATCAAAGAAATAATAGGAGACTTCGACATTGACTGTGTTCTAGACGAGGAAACACAGGTGAATNTAAGTTAGATCCAGAAACTAAGGCTATAACAAAAACCCAGAATGAATCAGAGAAAGTATTGCTACAAATGAAAGAAAACTTGAATGACCACCAACATTTTAGATTATCAAAGATCTTTAAAGAAAAGTAATGCATCAAAGAAATAATAGGAGACTTCGACATTGACTGTGTTCTAGACGAGGAAACACAGGTGAATATCATGATAGAGAGAACTTGGAAAGATATAGGAAGGCCTTCTATGATTCCTTCATTAGGAGGAATAGGGTTATTCAGAGGAAAACTAGTAAACCTGTGTGGGAGGCTCACTCAGATACCTATGAATAAAAATGGAACGTAGACAGAAGAAGATTTTAAGATTATTCAATTTATTGAGGATAGTGCCTCATTTACCATGTTACTAGGGAAACCTTGAATTGAAATAGATCAATCCAGATGAAAAAAAGAATAAGTTTTAGAGTAGAAGAAACAAGAGTTAAAATATTTCATGACTAGAAGGTTCGCATACTTGATTGGAGAACATGAGAACAGACCGAAGCTATTTAACACTAGAAACCTAGATGTCAAAGATGCAAGAACATTAGAAGACTCACAAGATACTGAAGTACCTATCTCGGATAAAGAAGAGGTGTTACCCCTGAGTCCTAGGAGAGAGTCTCAACAACACGTAATGACTATGTCCAAAGACGATAAGAATCAGAATGGGAAAAGGACTACCGAGATGAAACTCACTGGAAGGAAGGCTATGAAGCTAAGTAAGAAGAGATCTAAGTTTGAAAAGTTACAGAAAGTTCCAGAGGGAACTTCGAAGACAAAAAATTTGCAGAATTGGAGCTTCACCGGGATATCAGAACAGCGACATGTGGCACTTCGCCATGGCAAGGCAATATAGTCGTTGGGACCGATATATCTGTTCGACTATCACTCCGAATGGGTCGAAAAACATTAATATCTCAACACCAGACCATTGGACCGTGCCATAATGGAAAAAACAAGAGTTAATGAGGATTCATACCCGTTACAAGTGAACCGTTACCGAGTTGCCTATTTATCCCATCGCGCCATGCATGGAGAACACTTTTGCTAACCAAGAATTTGAGCCCGCAGACCAAGTGAATTGTATACAGTGATTATTTCCCTCTTGTTGTTTATTCTAGTACTGTATCTGAGTTAATTGTGAACCCGATATTATTAATCTTGAGTGCATATGACTGATGAGCTCACCGCAGTTGAAGAATCAGTAACATAAGTACTCCTCAACTTGATGACTGAAAGAGTCATGTCAGAGAGAGGATTGTCTACCAGTCTACAAGCATCATCGATGAGAGTAATGCCGACCTCTCTATCCACTGCTCGAGCCAGACCATCACAACCCACAGACAAAAAGTGAACTAAACACAGAGACAATCTCGTGAATGCTAAGTTGATTCCAAGCATATTGCCCGCCTACCGACCACCTCTAAGTGGTGCCATAAATCGAGACAGTGTGCCCAGAGACTTTGAGTATAACTTGGTTACTGCATACCTCCCAAAGGGGATACACGTAGTTTGCGTAGACCAAGATAAGATTTAAGCGTTGAAGTTTAGTGACTTCAACCTTGGCGACAGGAAGGTCTATAGCATCCTTGCCCCACATAAGTACCTGACCAAGACAAAAGGAAAGAATTCAAAGATAATTCCTCATTCATGAACCCATAACCTCATGCATTCCACACTGCTCAACATCAAGAAGATTCCTCACTTCGGAAGACACCAAGAAGTTAATGCATGCGTCAAGATGTTGTTTTCATGTTACCATGGTAGATACTTGTGGTTAAACTATCGTATCACAGTGGATCTGACATTGATCAATCAGATCACAGGGCTGAGTCTGCAAGGCCCTGACCCACAAGATTTCTATCCCAGAAAAACCATGGATCGCGGTTTATCTCAAAGGATAAAAGACACCTATGGTGATTTTGAGAAAGGAATGCAAGGCTACAAGGTAGCTTCTATCCAAAGCAGCGTAGTGCACCTAGCCTGTCAACTGATCGCGGGAAAGTTGGTCTGCAAGAACCGAACCACCCAAGTCACTGGTTTTGTAGTCGACCTCGTAGGGAAGTGTGCAGAGGGCCTACAAATGAATTGGGTGAAGTACCTCATGAACCAATTGGAGCTAGACTGCCGGGAATCACAAGATCAAGGATATGAGTTCCACTTTAGTTGGTTTCTAATCCTAATTACTTTGATTGCATGGGAGATGCAAGAAGGTGTGACCTTCCTTGACATCAATCCCTTTGAACCTCTGGCCATGAAGTTCAGTACACTGTGGTATTCCAGTGATAAGAACAATCAATGGTAGTCAAATTCCGTATTCCACACATATTACAATCAGCGGAAGTTATCTATCTAGTCTGAGCCTCACATCACGCCAAATACTCTCAATAGGTTTCAAACTTTAATAAAACTCAGCGCGGACCTTCATTTCATTTATATTATAGTGTGTGCTAATGAGCACAAGCAATAATTTCAATCTTACTACAAGCTGACAGAGGAGGACTTAGAAGAAATCACCAAGGACTAATCAGCAGACCTCCTCATTCCAGCAGACCCTGTGGAGATATCCCATATAGACAGTCCAGAAACTACGCTGGATACAGCCGGACCTATCAAGATAAAGAAGACCGAAGAGTTCCATGATTTAGATAGCGCATCCATGAAGACCGATTCCATCTCATCATAGCAAGGAGGACATGGCAGAGAGATAGATGGCGCATAAGTTGAACAAAAGAAAGGTGAGGCTACACTGCCTACAGATGAGGAGGACCCCTCAAAGAAAAGGAAGGTTTCCCCTCCGAAACCTTCTTCTAGGAAAAAATTGAAAGCATCTATGACCAAAATGCAGACCACCCTCACCTCAAATGACTTCGACTTCATCGTCGTAGCTCTGAACGATGCTTCGTTGGAGATAGCAGAGAAGCAAGAAGCTTAGCAGGAAGAGATATACAGTCGTATCAAGGTTGAAATCCAAGGGATGCAATAGGCACTATAGTCCATCTAAATAGTTTCTAATGCTCCTCTGCCATTGGGAACAGCATAACTAGGATATGAGCTAACTCAACTCCACTGAATCATTGATACAGTTGAAGATTTCCTTCAATGATCTCAGGAAGAAATACCGCAAGACACCCAGGATTTGGCACAAGTACAAGGAGACCTTGTAGAACAATGCAGTATTGCAAAATGGGAAAATCTTTCTCTGCAAGTGAAGTGGGATGAAGAAAAAGCACAACTGCAACAAAGAAAGGAACAATTTCTCACAGAGCAACTCAAAGTAAAGGAAATGTTTCATAGAGCACTTCACTCTGTGACAGTCGTAGAAGTAAATATTGAAGAGAGAGTTCCACAGTAGGTGGCACAACTTGAAGAAGTAATCCAGAAGCTCCAACAACGCATAGAAGACTTGGAGCTCCACACTGTGACTGAGACCCCTCAAGATATAAGAGATCAAAGGGAAGTAACTGCCCACAGTGCAGTTGACAGACTAAAATATCTTTCCTTGGAGTGCAAGCAGTTGAGTAACCATAGCACCCAAACATATGAGAACCTCATCGAGAATCCAGAGTTACAGGCATTAGAGTCACAACTTAAGGAAGCAGAGCAGCACATAGACACACTACAGGCACAACTGAAGGCCTTGTCGGTCATGGAAAGAATGAAGTAGTCTCAGGAGCAACGCACTACCCAATTGCAGATCCATACAATTCAAAGCAGAGTGATGGAAGTTACTCAACGACTTCAACCAGTACAAGATAAGGCATTCCAATTATTCACAGAGGTTGAAAGTCGAGGAGTAGAGCTAGAATAGGCTGTCATCATAGTAGAAGAGTGCCTAGAAGGGACCGTAAAATACGTAGTGATCCGGGAGTTCACCGAGAAAGAGGTCGTCACACAACAGTAAGTCGAAGCAGCTCGAGCCAAGCTCGAGGTGTTCAAGGAAGAACTAGTCAGATCTGAGTGACTCAGGACGAGTCACATGTGAGTGTTGGGGGCCTGTTGGACCTTGACCAAGTTTTCAGAGATTCTTGTTCATATTGACCTATTTTGGGACTTCTGTAGCCTATCGAAGGAGGAGCATAAGATGAAGAGGAGAACACAAGATCTCGGCCCACTTTTGGATCCTTTTTGGGTTTTTGGGAATATGTAACGGGAATGGGATGTTAGCCCATGGGTTTACCCATGTTTAGGCCTATTTTGTAATATATAAATAGATGCTTAGGCTAGATATAAGATGGTATATCTATGTGATGTGAATGTAAGATAAGTGCGAGTAGATTCTATAAGTGCTTTGTGCCTACTGTGAGAGACTTGCAGAGCTAAGTGCAAGTGGTTGTAACAAATCGTGGAGGGCTCAGTGTTGTCACGCAAGGAAAAAGGATCTAGAGAGTTGTGTAGATCTTCTGTCCTGTGTGAAGCAAGGGTTTTTGATGGATTTGTGCTTGTAATCAATTGACTAAAGACAATAAAGAAGAAGAGTTGGTGGACGTAGCCCCAGGGTGGGGGTGAACCACGTAAACGTTGTGTTGTCTTGCTTTGTGCTTGTTTTAATGTGTTTATGTCTTCTTTTGCTAAGTGCTTTAAGATGATTAGATAGATATTCTTATTCTTAGAGCTAATGACATGTGAGAATATTATATCTGATCCATATAAATCTGCTTAGTGCTTGATCTGCTAGATCTACCTCTGTGTTTATGCTAAGTGCTTAAATACATTAGATTAGTGTGGATGTTGTGAAGCCCTATTTTATTAGCGAAGTAGATGTTGATTGCATATTGAGGAACTGGCAGTTCTAAGTGATTTATTAAGTAGTACAATCACAGATCTGTGTCCCAGCTAAGGTTTCATACGCCTGAGTCTTGCAGCCACCCCTACCTCTACCTCAGGTGAGACTTCATCTGCTTCACAGGTGTTTCCGAAAGGGATGGTAGTTAGGGATTTTTTGGTGCACTATTGTAGCATTGAACCCTAGGTCTGCCCCGGTGCCAACACAACTCTTTAGACGAAATTGCTTCTACGTTTTCATCTTGGGATGGTTCTTGTTCTTGTTCTTGTTCTTGTTCTTCTTCCTCTTCACAATCTATGTAGAATAATTTCTTCTCACCACACTTATGTCCCTTACTGTACTTGCTGTCACAATTAAAGCATAAACCTTTTTCTTTTCTTTCCTCCAATTGTTGAGGTGTCAACCTTGTAGGTTGAGGTCTTTTAGAAGAAGGAGCATTATTCTCTCTATAGTTGTTAGGATTGGTCCTTCTAGTAGCCATAGCCATATTTTTACTTTCAACATTTCTTGCCACCCTAAATGCATTCTCCAATGATTTGGGTTCCCAAAGGCGAACCTCATGTTGAATGTTATCCTTTAAAGTTCCTATGAATACATCAATCAAGTGCTCATATGGAATATCTGTTACCTTTATATTTAATATTTGGAAGTTCTCAATATGCTCTGTAACTGAACCCTTTTTCTTGAGATTTATCAATTGGCTAAAGGTATTTCTCCTTGTATCCTCATAGTGTGCTATCATTTCTTCCATGAAATTTTCCAAGTGACGAATGATTTGCGAGAACAAAGCCATCAATACCATACAAATTGATTGGGTTCTAAATATAAAGAAGCAATTCATACCTTTTGTGTATGTGGCACATTATGTAGATCAAATAATTGCTCCATCTGAAGTATCCATGTGATTGGGTCCTTTCCATCAAACTTCCTCATATCGATCTTAGGAACATGGTTTGTATTCAACCCAAATCTGGAGTTTCTCCATTCTTGATTCACCTTCCTT
>JASDQU010103666.1:317017-338568 GCA_032191745.1 Picea mariana
CAAACATATGAGAACCTCACCGAGAATCCAAAGTTACAAGAATTAGAGTCGTAGCTCAAAGAATCAAAACAACACACAGACAGACTACAGGTGTAGCTAAAGGCCTTGTCATCCATGGAAAGAATGAAGTGGTCTCAGGAGAAACGCACCGCCCAACAACATATCCATATGATTCAAAGCAGAGGGATGGAAGTTACTCAATGGCTTCAACTAGTGAAAGATAATGCGTTCCAATTATTCATAGAGGTTGAAAGCCAAGGAGAAGAGCTAGAATAGGTTGTCATTGCAGTAGAACAACACCTAGAAGGTCGTGTGAAGGGCACAATGATCCAGGAGTTCACTGAGCAAGAGGTCATNTGACTCGGGATGATTCGCAGGTGAGTGTTGGAGGCCTATTGGCCCTTGACCAAGTTTTGGGAGATTTTTGGTCATATTGACCTATTTTGGGAATTTGACAACCTGTCGAAGGAGGAGTGCAAGACGAAGCGTAGATCATGGGATATCAACCCACTTTTGGGTCCTTTTTGTGTTTTTAGGATTATGTAATGGGATTGGGATGTTGTCCCATGGGTTTACCCATGCTTAGGCCTATTTTGTAATATATAAATAGATGCCTAGGCTAGATAGAAAAGGGGGAAAAGTTGAATAGTGCATCTATGTGATGTGAATGTATGATAAGTGCAAGTAGAGTCTATAAGTTATTTTATGCATGACTGTAAGAGACTTGCAGAGCTAAGTGCAGGTCCTCGTAGAAGATTATGGAGGGTTTAGTGTTGTCATGCAAGGAAGAAGGATATAGTGAGTTGCGTAGATATTCTATCCTGTGCGGAGTAAGGGTTTTGATGGCTTTGTTCTTGTAACCGATTCACTGAACACAATAAATAAGAAGAGTTGGTGGACGTAGCCCCAGGGTAGGGTGAACCACGTAAACACTGTGTTATCTTGCTTTATGCTTGTCTTAATATGTTTATGTATTCTTTTACTAAGTGCTTTGAGATGATTAGATAGATCTTCTTATGCTTAGTGCTAATGATGTATACGAATGTTAGATCTGATCTATATGAAGGTGTTGAGTGCTTGATCTGCTAGATCTGACATATCTATTGATGTTAAGTTCTTAAGTACGTTATATCAATGTGAATGCTTTGAAGCCCCGTTTTATCAATGAAGTGATTATTGATTGTATATTGAGTAACAGATAGTGCTAAGTGATTTATTAAGTATTATAATCACAGATCTATGTCCCAACTAAGGTTGCAGACACCTGAGTCTTGCAACCACCCCTACCTCTACCTTGAGTGAGACTTCATCTGCTTCGTAGGTGTTGTCGAAAGGGCTGGTAGTTAGGGATTTGTTGGTGCACTATTGTAGTGTTGAACCCTAGGTATTCCCCTATGCCAACATGTACCCTATTTGGTCAGATCCAATTTGTTGAAATTTGGAAATTATGGAGGGACGTGTGGTGAAGAAGGAGGAAAGGGTGATTTCATAGGGGTTTCAAAGGATCATTGTTGGCACAGGGGAAAACCCATGTTTTAATGCTTCAACAATGCACCAAAAAAACCCTAAGTACCGACCCTTTTGGCAACACCTGCAAAGAAGATGAAGTCTCACCCAAGGTAGAGGCAGGGGGGTTGTAGGACTCAAGTGTCTACAAGCTAGCTAGGACACAGATCTATGATCACAATACTTAGCATAGCACTTAGAAATTAACATTCATTAGTATTTAACCCTTATTCACATCGTAGGTTAAACCCTTATTAAAGATCAACGTAGTAACAATAAAGATCAAGCACCTCTAACCAGTCAACACATAGCATCAGAGAAGATCTAGTCATTCATTCATGTATAAGGCAATAAGGTTCAATGGATCTACCTATTACACCAAGATTATTACACCAAGAAATTAGATACATAAACAATATTAACATCATAGTACAAAACACATCGACATAGGATATACGTGGTTCACCTCAGTGTGGGGCTACATACACCAATATTCTTCTCTTCTTATTAGTCTCTTCCAATCTTCTTACATGCACCAAGACAGAACGCCAACTCCACAAAGGACATGAGATCTATGCACACCTTGCCAGATCCTTCTTCCATGAGTTTTATCAAATAAAAAATCCTTACATAGTTTGTCTGTACCAAAAAATTACAAAACACTTGCACTTATCTCTGCAAGCCTTAACACATCTTCTTGCACATAGCTAATATTAGCACTAAGCCATTGAGCCTTTCTTACATCGCCTAGATACTTATTTATACATGAAAAAGAGGCCTAATCATGGGTAAACCCATGGGCTGACATCCCATACCCATTACATAAACCCTAAAACCCAAAAATCCCACAAAAAGGGTGATATCTCGTGATATTCACTTCGTCTAGGTGATCCATCTTTGAATAGCCTGTCAAAGTCCCAAAAATGGTCAAAGATGACCAATGTTTCCACAAAGTTTGGTCAAGGGTCAATAGGCCCCCAACACTCACCTCTGACACATATTGAGCCACTCTGATCTGGGCAACACTGCTTCGAAGGCCTTGAGATTAACTCAAGTTGCCTCGACTTGCTTCTTCCCAAGAGCCTCCTACTCGGTGAACTCCTGAATGAATTGTTCGGTGATAAGCCCTTCTAGGCATTGTTTCACTGTTACGACCATGTGTTCCAACTGTGATCCTTGTCCCTCAATCTCTTCAAATAGGGTGCAGGCTTCATCCTGCATCGAATGTAGGCGTTGTGTCACCTCCATCACTCTTCTCTGGATGGCAGTGACCTGCTACTAAACTATGCGTTTCTCCTATGCCCTCTTCATATTCTCCACTGTTGTAAGAAACTTCAATTGTGCTTGCACTGTAGATGCCTTCTACTTCACCTCCTTTAGATGTGCCTCCAATGTCCTTAGTTCTGAGTCTTCTGCAAGCCGCTCATAGGTTTGCGCACTTTGATTACTTAGTTTCTTGCATTCTGAAGCCAATGCTTTGATTATTTCAACCGCGCTCTTGGAATTTTCTTCCCTCTAATCCCACACTTCCTGTGGAGTGATCATCACTGCTTGCAGTTCTAACTCGGCTACTCTTGCTTGAAGCTATTGAATGGCTTCAATGAGATTCCCCACTTGGTTCTTAGCTGTCTCTTCTTCAATATGGGCCAAGACCAACACAGAGAAAAGTGCTCTAGCCACTGTTGCCTTGACCATAGTTTTCTCCACGAGGATCTGCTCTTTTCCTCTCTGAATGTGCTCTCTGTCCTCCTCAAAATTCACTCTCATGTCATATTTTTCTTGTTGCGCAACCCAAATTTACTCTAGGGATTCCTCCTTTTCTTTCTTCAAGGCCTCTGTGGCCTATTCTTTTTCTTCTTGTACTCAATGAAGGTGATCCTATGTAGAATTTGCTATCCTTTGTAGTTGGGTGGGCTCAACTTCTAATGGTGGTGGCTACCCCCTTCAGCTCTGCCTTGATTCTATCATACATTGTCTCCTGATTTGCTTCATTTTGTTGAAAGATATCCTCCGAAGCATCTACTACATCTGCAATGATTAGGTCAATATAATCCACCGTGTGCACATTCTACGATTGAGGCTTATTAGCTCGTGACTTCTTTTGTGCTGGGGGTTTCTTGAAAGAAACCTTCCTTTTCTTTGATGTCTCGACCTTTGTAAGGGGTTCCTTTGGCAGTGTTACTTCTCCCTTTTATTTCTTGTCTTCTTCCCCTTCCTCCTCTTGGTTTATTTCGTCTCCTCTTCCTCGTCCAGGTGAGTCAGATACAGTTTCCTCCGATGCATGTTTTATCTCCTACACTTCTTCCTTTTTCTTCTTCTTCTTAGTGTTGCTCGGTCCATCCCACTCCATCCGGGTCACCAAAGGGATTCTGATGATGTTGGGGTCAGAGAGCTCCTTCTACTCGACCGGTACAAGGAATTCAGCCAACCATTCCTTGGTTATCTCCTCCATGTCTTCATCAATCATTTTGTAGTAAGACTGCAACTCCTCCTTTCTTTTATCCATGCACGTAGTGATGTAAATGAAGTGTTGGTCTGCCTGAAACTTTTCTAGTGGCCTGTAAGTATGGAAGGTGTTTGGGGTCATTAGGGGGAATGAATCAATGGCACGTGTGAGCTATAGGTAATAAGTGTGAAACACCATGTTTGATTGCCATTGCTTCACCATTTCATTTGTATACCACAAGGTGGTGAACCTCGCGACCAATGCTTTTGATGGCTCGACTTCCAGGAATGTCACTCCCTCCGACATATCCCAAGAGACAAATGCTATGAGAATTAGTAACTAGTTGAAGTGGAATTCATAGCCTTGGTCCTGCACTTCGTGACAGTCCTTCTCCAACTCATTGATGAGGTAACTCACCAAGTTTATTTTCATGCCCTCGATGCACTTCCCTGCGAGGTCAACGATGAAACCTATAACTTGTGTTGGTCTATTCTTCCTAAAGGGATTTCCAACAATTAGTTGAAAATATAGGTGCACTATGACATATTGTATGGAGGCCACCTTGTAGCCTCACTTCCCCTTCTCCACATCATCGTAGGTTTCCTTTATACGCTGTGTCAGGGAGCAATCTACAGCCTTCCCTGGGTAGAATTGTTGAGGGTCTAGTCTCTACATGCTTATTCCAATGATCATGTGGATCAACACCAGATCCACAGTCATGCGCTTGTATAACCAGAGATAACCTCCATGGTAGCACGATAGGAGGATTTTAACACACATGTTAACCTTCTGATGTTTGCCAAAGTAGGGTATCTTCATGACGTTTAATATAGTGGACCTCGCGATCTCCTTAATCCATGGCTAGGGTACTATCTTCATCTTCTTCCTAGGTATCCTGGTTAGGTATCGATGTGGGGCGAGCAACCATAATTCTTCCTATCTCTAAGGTTGAAATCGATGATCTTAAGATCAGGGATTAGTCCTAGCTATTGTCCGACTGCATGTATCCCCTTCAGGAGGTACGCAGTGATGAGAGTGTACTCAAAGTCACGTGGGATGCTTTCATGACTAACCATGCCAGCCAAAGGTGGGATGTAGCTGGGCAAGACCGATGAGATCAACTTCATGTTCGCCAGTTCGTCGCTGTGATTGCTTCTTTTCTCGGTCGTTGTTCAACTAGATCAACATGCAGTCGAAGGGGAGGCTTGCAATCTGACTGTCAACAAGGCCTGTATTCTTGCAGACATGACCTTCTCATCCATAAGGTTGATCAATATTTCTTCTATCGATTTCCCTACTGTGCTAAGGTTTCCCGACATGCACACCCGTAAAAAAATAACTCGAGTAGGCGACTAGACACTCAAGGTAAGAAAAATGGGTGGTGAGGTCTCAAAAGCACAACGCGATAGTAATCAATTCTCTTGTTATCTCAGATAATCATAATTTGCAAAAGTGTACCTGGTGAGGCATTCAACAGAATAAATAAACAATGTCGTAACAGATTCCTCTAACGGATCGAAAAATCCACAATCAATACGGTTGCATCCGTTATGGCGTGGTCCCAACGCTCCAATGGAAATCTTTCCAACAATAACTGTGTTTCTAGCAGTTCTGGAGTGTTATTCTAATGGTCAGGATGCCTCCAACGGTCATATTTCTTCACCATGTCGAAGTGCCAGTATACATTGTTTTGCTATTTTGGTGAGGTTCAGGTCCTGTAAGCCTTCTTTCTATGAATTCCTCTCTGTAACTTCCTACAATTTTTCTAACTTCTCTTTCTTCTTACTGATCTTTCTGGCCTTCTTTCCTGTGATCTAAGTCTCTAGGTTCCTCTTTCCATTCTTATTCTTATTTTCTCCTAGTAAAGGGACTTCTCACTGTTGAGGGTATTTCAAAGGGTTTGAGTGTAGTGCCTCTTCTCTTACTTCTTCTGGGGTAGGTTCTCTTCTCTCCTACATGGATAGGGTTTGTAAGCATTCTTGCATTCTTCCAACCTCGACAACCTTCTGCTGCTTTGACTTGTCCTTTTGTTCTTGTATTAGTATCACTATTTTTCTAGTTATGAAGTCCCTTATTTCTTTCTTTTTCTATTATGTGGATTCCTCTTATTCTTTCCTTCAGATATAATCTTTCTCAATCTAGGGATTTCCTAACACAAGTGCAAAAAGAGTGTTATTCTCTACAAACTTAATGACCTCAAATTCTTCTTCAGTTGATGCTCCATGAGATATCATAGGTACATGAGTAATTCTTTCAGGTAGGGTTATCATCTCTCCTTTAAACAATCCTATCCCTCCCAATGAAGGAATCATAGCCGGCTTTCCCAAAATTTCCCAAGTGCTTTCTGGCATGATATTCACCTGCGTTTCTTCATCCAAAACACATTCTATGTCAAAGTCTCCTATTCTTGTTTCTATGCACTACTTCTCTTTTAATATCTCTTGTAAACTGATGTCTCTATGATCATTCAGTGTTTCTTTCAGTTGTAATAACATAGTCTTTGATTCTTTCCAGTTTTCTAGAATATCCTTGGTTTATTGACCTTCTTCATGGTTTTCTTGTCTTGGGTTCATATTTTCAACTTTAGCAATCATTCTAGGGAAATCCAAAAACTCATGACCAACAAATTTACAACAAAGAAAAATAGGACCTCTACCAAGGCATTCCTTAGAAAGATGTCTCGGTCTTTTGCAACTGTAACAAAGATTCAATCCTCTCTTTCTCTTAAATGATCCCCAACCTTTCTTGTACTATGCACTGGGATCATAGTGATGGACCTGCAACCTGCAAAAATTCTTTCTAGGGTCCTACATCCATTTGTTAGTCCAAAAATTCTTTCTATGCATAGGAATACCATGTCTTTCACTAACTCTATCAAATTTATTTAGATCAACTCTTTCTTCTAGCTGTGCCCTAGTTTTCAGACTAGGACCAAATCTATCAGACATACCTAGATCCTTTCTTTCGAAGAAATTTTTTTCAGTTATCTTACCTTTCTCAGAGAGACAATATTTAATATCTTACCTCTTTTCTTCATATTAGACTTCCTTCTCTTAGCATAGAGCTTCTCAAGTCAAGTAGATTACTGCACACTACAACAACAGATCTACGTACAAATTTTTTTTTTTTTTTCTTCAGTTCCCAACAATCACAGTTTCAGGTGCTGGAAGGAGAATCATTTGTTTTCACAGGGTAAGACCCAAGGTTCAATGCTTCAACAAAATTCCAACAAAACCCTAAATGTTATACCTTTCAACAACACCTGTGAAGTAGATGAGGTCTCACTCGAGGTAGAGGCAGGGGGGTTGTGGAACTCAATTGTCTACAACCTAGCTAGGACACAAATTTGTGATCACAATACTTAACATAGCACTTAGCAACTAACATTCATTAGTCTTTAACCCTTATTCACATCGCATGTTAAACCATTATTACAGATCGACGTAGTAAAAACCAATATCAAGCACCTCTAACCATTCAACAGATAGCATTAGAACAAATCTAGTCATTCATTCATGTATAAAGCATTAATCATCAATGGATCTACCTATTACACCAATATTATTACACTAAACAATTAGATACATAAACCACATTAAAATCATAGTACAAAACATGTTGACATAGGATATACGTGGTTCACCCCAGTGTGGGGCTACGTCCACCAATATTCTTCTCTTTTATTAGTCTCTTCCAATATTCTTACATGCACTAAGCCATAATTCTAACTCTGCATAGGACAGGATATTTGTGCACACCTCACCAGATCCTCCTTCCCTGAGTTGTATCAAAGCACAAAGGATTACACAGTCCATATGCGCTAAGAAGTTACACAATTCTTTCACTTAGCTCTGCAAGCCTTAACACGTCTTCTTTCACATAACTAATATTAGCACTAAGCCATCATCCCTTTCTTACATCGCCTATATACTTATTTATACATTAAAAAAGAGGCCTAAGCATGGGCAAATGCATGGGATTACATCCCATACCCATTACATAAACCCTAAAACCCAAAAATCCCACAAAAAGGGCGAGATCCCGTGATCTCCGCTTCGTCTGGGTGCTCCGTCTTCGACCAGCCTGTTGAAGTCCAAAAAATGGTCAAACACAACCAACGTTTCCACAAAACTTGGTCGAGGGACAACAATGGCCAAGATGCTTGAAGATCCTTCGACATCTATATATATGACATTACAAATTCTCAATCATTTGACGACCATTTTTCCCATAGTTGTGGAAGAGAATTTGGTTTCTTGTATCATCACGATTGAGCATTTTTCCTCAGATATCAAGATCTTTAAGAATCATTTTTTACTTGGGTTGTTAAGGCCTCTTATGTTCCAAGAGAAGTTTATCATTGGGAACGTTGGGGGTGGGAGGAGAATTTTTCTGCCATGGTCTTTATCCTTCCATAAGTTAGAAGGATTTCTCCCAATTCTTGTAAGAGTTGCTTGTTGGAGGGCCTTCCCCTTTTTTTGTCATATTTGGGAGCGTTAATAATATCTTTTCTTGAGTTTTTTTTTATTCCTAGAGAAGTAGTTCTAGTGTTCTTATCTTTTTGGGTAGTTGTTCCCTTATGTTTGTTCCTCGATTTAATTAAGGAACTTTTCAATAATATTATGTGTTGGTGTGGTATCGAGTGTTCCTCTTTCCATTCACATGTTGTTGCTATGCCCTATAGATTGAGTTCCTCCAGATCCATGTTTTCCATATCTTCCTTCTCTTCCTTTGGGGATTCAGAGGGGATCATTGGTTCATCTCGGTTTTGAGGCTGGGTTTTGGTTTGAGGGGGGAGGAAGTGCTAGGAACTGTAAGGTCATTTTCAAGCTTGGATTGGGAACCTTGTTGGGTTTTAACCAAGGGACTTAGTTCAGGGGATTATTTCTCTGGTAATTTGGTAAGACAGTCAAAATTGATACTAATGCGAGGGCCTTTAGGGTTGGGTTGGGTGGGGATTTTATTTTTGGATTTGTGTTTTTCTTGGAATTTTTTGAAACCTTCCTCATATTTGTCCGGGTGGGAAGTGGGGGGTTCACTTTGCTTGTTTAGGGGAAATTCCCAGAAAAGGTTCCCATGAGCATGAAATTTTAGAAAACTAAAGGGAATGTGGTCATAATAGAAGGTATGAATCTAGTCGATGTCTCTATATCTAAGGAAAATGGATGCTCACAGAGCTTTGGAGACATTCATGTAGACACAAATCTGGGCGAAAGAGGTATATCGGCCATGGAGGGTGGATTCTACAATTCTACAAAGGAACCAAGAGTGTTCCCTATATCCTCTAGGATTTTCATGTGGAAATACGCCTACGAGAGTGAATGCAATCTGATCCAAAATGTGGCTGCAGTGAAATACTCCTTTTCCAAGATGAATTTCTCTTTCCAGATCCTCATATAAAGGCCGACATATTTGAAGAAGTAGGGCCTCCTTGGAATACCCTTTCTCGCTCTTCCACTTGGTTGAAGATGATCATAAAGAATCATTTGGATCTCAGTTTGAGGGTGACCTCTCCTTTGTTATTCCATCTTGTTTTGATCCACCACGTGATGGATTTTTTAGATGTCCAAAGGCCCATAAATTTGCAAATGAGGACATGGTATTTCTTGTATTGGATGTCCTCCCCCAAGAGGGGCGATAAGATTTCATACTGCGGAATTTCTTTAGCCTACGGGATGTAGGAAAATTGGCTTTTCTTTTCAGTTTTTTGGGTCCATGGGTTCTATACTAGGAGAGGATTTATACTTGTCGTAGTTTCCTTGGTTCGTTTTTTATGTTCTATGTCCATTGGGTTAAGAGATATTGTGGAGTTAGAGGTGTGGGTGGGGGTCTAGGGTTGTCGAATAATTTTGGCCACAATGCTTTGGAAAGAGGAGGTGGCTCCTCCTTTAGCACCACTACCATTACTATATTGGGAGATCAAAATAAGGATACAAATTGCAGAGAGAACGAACCAAAAAATCTAAAATCCTTTCTTCAAATCCTAGTTTTACTTCATTGGGTATAAATAAATTCATTTGCCCAACAATATGTTTGTGGGAAGTGTTTAAACTCTCACCAAGCTCTACTTTTATTTCATTGGTTATAAATAATTCATTTTCACTATCACCTAAAAATGAGAAGGCATAATGGGAAAGAGTACAATATGGAGTTTATAAAATAAACCATTATGTTGGAAATATCTCCCATGAACTTGGTTGTAATCTAATAAAGAAGAAAATACATAATGAGTAAGTATATACTATAGAGTTATAGAAAAAAAAACCATTATGTTGGGAGTATATTCCATTGACTTCAATGTTGTCTACCTAAAGAATCCAAGTCATAATGGTAAAGAGTACACTAGGGAGTTTAGAAAGTAATCATTTTGTTGGGAATATCTCCCATGAAGTTGGATTTAGTATTAAGTATTTAGGTGGGCTAAACGATTAAACAATCATTTGATGAGGAAAGTGATTCTCTTTAAACCTAATACTATTGATGAAGCCTATGTGGAAGAATATTATTTTGATATGGATAAGATGAAGGGATAAGCAAGTTGTTCCAAGAAGCTGCATCACTTCCAAAAATGGAAACACGAAGTGAAAAGGAAAGGGTAGAAAGAATGCTTCCATTGCACATTAATGTAAGGATCGAAATAACCACTATAAAATTTTAAGAATTAATGGTCACATTGAATATGAGTTCTTCCACACAAGAATAAGACCAAGAAAAAGAATATGCTAGGTATGATTTTAGGTATACAAGTGTAGAGAAAATAAAATACAAATGATAATATTTCTTATAATGTAGTGTAGAGGGAGATGAAAATGAATAGTTAACATCACAAAGAAGAGAAAAATATTACGAAACTCTTCCACATTATATATAATAATAATAATCTATTTTTAAGGTCACGGCCAAGCCAGCACACCAAATTGGTGTATGAGACCCCCTTGTACCATACTGGACCTGCTTCCGATCTGAAGCAGGTCCAGTNACATACCCTACCCCCCTCTGGATTTGAACCTATGACCTCTTAAGAGGAAACACATGTTATTAACCATCAGGCCCACTCAGATATCTAAGTAAAATAATAAAATACTAGGAATGACAATAGGGAAAGTGCGTGGTGAGGTGCACTAGTCGAGGGATGCTGAGAAATAAAATAAATAAGTGAGACACACTATTGCAAAGCTACCTTTCAGTTCATTTCATTGCATATGGTTGTGGTCCCATGTGCTCGTTTTTTTCTATCCACTCTTTCCTTGCATTCAATTTGTAATTAGTTAGGTCCTATATATTAGTATAGTTCATTAGGACATTAAAGTAGACAATTTGGTGAGTAAGTTTGGATTCTAATTTCATGAAAATCATTCCCATATAATTAATAAATCATAAATATGTCTTAAAGATTATAATTATTATGGAATTAAAGATCATAGTTTACATCAATGGAATATACATTCATGATGTGGATGTATATGTGGTGCCACATAATGTGTGTGATGTAGTGTTTTCAATCCCCTAAAATGTACATGAGATAAATGATATTTGTGAGGATAGAGAATCAGTATTTCCTATTCAATGATCGCAAATCCTTCATCATGAATGTGCACAAAGGTAAATACAACATTTCCCTGGAGATGAATGAATGGATAGAAGTAAAGGGGTATCTTGATGAATGTACTAAAGAGAAGAAGGAAAATAGGAGAGTCTTTCTAAGTTACATAGAGAGAATTGTTGATAGATCATAAAGGGACACAACTTAAGAAGGGAGTGAAGCAAGAGATATAAGTGTTTCCTAATTTTCCATTTTTTAAGTACTTCAGATATATAGTCTGGATAAAACTAGGTGTAATGAACGATATATATGGAATACCTTCTTCAATACTAAGGAAGGTCTAAGTATTTACAATGATATAAACAAGCTTTTAAAGATCATAAAGAGAGACAACTTAAAAAGGTAGTAAAGCAAGAGATATAATTGTTGCCTAATTTTCCATTGTTTAGATACTTCACTAAATTGGGTCTATAGTTTGGATACAACTAGGTGTGATCCAAAGACAGATATAGATGGAATACCTTTTTCAAGAATAAGGAAGGTTTATATGAATATTTTTTTATATAATGTAGTAGCTACATTTATGAAATTAATGAATGATTCATTAAGTTCCTTTTTAGATTTATTTGTAGTAATGGAATTGGATTATATGTTAATATTTAAACCTACAGTTGCAAGATCATGTCTCACATATGATGTAGCTTTTGGAGAGACATGGAGAAAGAATTGGTGGCTCACAAAAATTAAGAATTGTAAGTATTCCTAAGAGTCCTTGTTGTACTTGGCGTATGTGATTGGTGGAGTGAAACTTACGATTAAGTCTAAAATGATGGAGGACATCCTCAAATGAACAACTCCTACCTATCTAATTCTATTTAGTATAATTTTAAGAGAAACCTAAAATGTTCATAATTTCATAACATCCATTTTAGTTTTGTTTGCACCGTTAGATGCCATAGTAGCCATTATAAATATTTTCTATAGGAGAGAGAGAATCAACATAAGTATTTTGAAGAAAAAAAGAAAAATATTAGTTAAGTGTTCAACATTTCTTAATTTTTAGAATCCATTCGAAGTGGAAATATATTAATGTGGGTAATATGAGATAAGTTTTGTGTAATGAACATAACTAAGACTATAAATATATGAACCCCAGACCTATAGGCTATGACATAGATTTCAGAGATGAAGTGGGAAATATTATAACCATCCTTGCAGACAAATTGGGTCATGATACAAACAACTCTGCTGAGCTTTGGTGATATGCATTGGATCATTATATTATTTTTCATCTATCTCACTATGTTTTGGGTGGAAAAATTGGAGGAATAATCTTGCAGGGCCATTTCAGCGGCTGGTTTGAATTTGGAAATTGGGGTCCAAAAAAAAATCACAAATATTATCGATCCATTTTGAGGCATCAAATGACATTATTTTTTTTCCAAACCTTATTATGCTAGAAGATTATAAATTCTACAAGTTTATACCTTTCCAATGGCAGAGACTATTTGTTAATCAGAGTTTGTCTGAGAAAGTTATGCCTCCCACAAGATGACATACCATATAGATCACCATGGTGTGAGTGGATTCCATGTCATCCTCCGTTACTTAGACATGCGGGGTTAGACACATAGTGGATTTTATAAGAACATTCTAGAAGTTCCAAAAACTTATGATAATTGAATGTTGAGGAAGTAAAAATATTATACCTATATGTCTATTGGGATATGTTAAATATGACACCATTAAGAAGAGAAGGGGTTCCATTATTTTGCATTGTGTCTAGTTCCATAAATGAGAAAAAAATATTAGAGTGGTATTCTATGAGCATAACCAAGGAGGAGAGATTTAATAGAAGCCATAGAGGCTACATGTCGAAGGAAATGCCATAGACAGTGCCTCTTTCTTTGTACTTGCATAATTTATTTAGCAGAGAAGCTTGAGTAGCACTGCCTCACCCTCTAGCTAGGTTTTCTATCGTATTGGGTTTATGAGATCATATCTTATGTTTATTTGTGGATGGGGTGAATGTGTTTTATTATTCTCTAATTTTTCTATGTTTTATTTATTTTATCACTAACTAAATATTCTCGAGATCTAAAGGAAATTAACCTTAATAGTAAAGATTTCAATATTTTATTATATCTATTGTGACGCGTTCTAGTGGCATATCCATGGTAGTTTATAGATCATATTGGTACTAGATAATTTTTTATTTTGGATACTTGTGGGAAGTTGTAGGATCTAGGAATCGAATTAAACATAAGTCACACAGAACCCTAGCCATGGAAGCCGAGTCTATTCATAATAACTCTTGAGATCTAGGAGAACATAAATTTGAGCAGTTGGAAGCACAAGTTGTCAATATTAGTTACAATATGAAAATACTCACAGTGTCTCTAGAAATCCATATCATACCATTCAAATACGATGGAGGCTATAACTAAGAGAAGGGAAAATTAGAAGATCAAGAAGAAAAGGAGTGACAAAAAGAATTCTAAAAAGAGCAGTCGAGTTCGAGTGTAGTAAAGCCTTCACAATTCCTATTCAAGATGAAAGTGAAAGTGTACATAAAGCCATATCAAGGTGATATCTACACATTATAACTAAATCATTGGTTGAAAAAAGTATAAGTTTATTTTAGCATTCACCATATAGATGGAAAGAAAAATATTTCATATGCTAGATTGAAGTTAGAGGGCCATGTTTTAACCAAGTTGGAAATCCATACAAAAACACTTAGGCTAGAGGCTGATCCACCAGTAACTAGGTGGGAGAAATTCAAAACTCTCATTAAGTCCCAATTTTATCCTATTGTGGATGTAGGTGACCAATGGATCTAGTGGCACTACTTCAGGTATAGGTAGGGGTAGAGTGTACAAGACTACACCGCTGAGTTCAAAAATATGGTCATCATGTTGGGTATCTCTCCCAATAACTAAAATATACTCCTCAAGTATATAGGGGTTTTACATAGTCATCTATTAAATAAGGTTACACTCTTCAATACAAGGGAAATGGATTGGGGTTGTGTATAGGAACAATTCTTGGAAAACATAGAAAAAAATAAGGGGTATCCAAGTGGTTCGAAGTAGAAATAGCACCATGAAGATTCCAAGGAGGGGAATAAGAAGTGGAAGGGGGGGAAATATAAGAATACAACAACCAGTGCACAACAAAGAAAATATCCCAGCAACCATTGCAATCATTGAAACATCAATAGAGACACCGAGTAACAATGTTGAAAACTAAATCGAGAGTTGAACCCAAATAATCACAAGAAAGATAGAAAGGAAAATAGCCTTCTAGCCAAATATTCAAGCAATCAGGTTGGAATTATCTCAGATGTTGAGGAAAATATTCCCTTCAAATATTTGTAGAAGGAGGTGAATCTGAGTATCCTTCATCACTAGGAAGATAAGGAGATGACCAAGCTCTTCCATATCAATATTATGGTCAAGAAGACCAATATAGATGCTTTGTTCGACTCTGGTTCATAGGATAATATCATAGCAGTGGATCTTGTTAAAAATATTGAAATGAAGGTTCAAAATCATTCTATCTCCTCTCCATTGGGTAGGGTAAAAAAGGATGTAAAGATAAAGGTAACAAAATAATGTAAGATTTAATTTGATATAAGTGTTGATTTTATTGATGAAGTGCAATTGGATGTGGTACCTCTTGATGTATGTGTATTGTTTGGAATCCCTTACATGTATATGAGGGATGCAATAATCATGTAGAGATACAAAAAATATTGTTTGATCAAGGATGAAAAGTCCTAAATTATTAATGCACATAAAGGCATGTCAAATATATCACTGGTAAGTGCCAATGAAGGAAAGAAGTTAATTATTCATAGTAATATACATGTTTTAATTTTCTTAAGAGAAACTTAGTCTGATAATGAGTCAATGAGAGTGAAGGAATCCTTGGAGGGTGGTACTAAAGAGTAGAAACAATAGCTGGGGGAGTTGATACAGAAATACACGGGAGTGTTCTGGGAGCCTAAAGGGATACCACCTAAAAGGGAAGTGGAGTAGGAAATATAGTTGTTTCCAGACTCCCCATTATTGAATATTTGGTTGTATAGACAGTCTGTTCTGAAAGTGAATGAAGTGAAGAAGAAATTGTAGCATTTGTTGGAGTAGGGTGTAATTTGAACAAGTACCTAACATTATGGGGCACCCATAATGATTGTTCAAAAGAAGGATCAAATTTGGATAATGTGTATCAATTACAGGGAAATGAAAAAGATTACAATGAAGAAATGGTACCCCCTTCCAAGGATTGATGATCTATTTGATTGGTTGCAGCATGCCAAGTACTTCACTAAGTTGGATTTTAAATCATGATATCAATAGGTACGAGTTAAATAAGAAGATACATGGAAGAATGGCTTCAAGAGAAGGAAAGGTTTGTATGAGTGGTTGGTTATTCCATTCGGTTAATGCAATGAACCAGAGACATTTATGAGACTAATGAATGATTCTTTATGCCCTTATCTAGATTTAGTTGTTGTTGTCTATTTGGATGTTATACAATTTGATAACGCTACCCCGAAGGAGCATATGCCACATATTATGCAGGTGTTAGAGACTCTAAAAAGGCACCAGTTGTTGGAAAATCTCTAGAAATGTGAGTTTTATCAGTAAGGTTTGAAGTATTTCGGGTGTGTGATAGGTGGAGGGGAGATCAATATATATCTCACAAATATGGAGGCTATCATGAAATTTCCATTTTCTAAAAATTCCACTAAATTTAGAAGTTTTTTTGGGGAAGCGCAATACTTCCAGAAGTTCACAACTTCATTTTCAATGGTAGTTGCACCACTCCACGCCATAACAACTGGTGATAAGATTTTTCATTAAGGAAAGAATAAGTAGAAGGTATTTGATGAGATGAAAATAAATATCATTCAAGCACCAATTCTTGCACTACCCAACTTGTAGAAGCCTTTCTAAGTGGGGAGAGATGCAAGTGGGTATGCCATGGGAGCAGTAATAATGCAAGGAGGAAGGATAATATTCTATCATTATGAAGTATTTCATGGGGAAGTTCTCAACTATTGTACCTATGGAAAGGAGATCTATGCCTTGGTATAAGCTATAAAAAATTGGAAGCACTATCTGATGGTAAAAGAGATCATTATCCACACATATCATGAGCCATTACAGTACCTTTAGGCCCAGAATAAGCTACAACATACCAAGAATTACAAGTGGATGGGGTTTCTACAACAATTTGATTTATTCATAAAGTATAATATGGGTAGAAAAAATAATTTGGCAGACATTCTTTCATGACCACCCACCTCTAAGATTACAAATTCAGGAACTCTAATGCACATGGACCCATTTACCCATGATGCATACAAAGAGGAATACATAGAAGATGAGGACTTCAAGGAGGTGTTTCAGAAGCCACAAAACCAAGTTCGTATAGAAGAAGGTAATGGAAAGGTTGAATATAACTTCGAGAATGGTTTAGCCTACAATCTTGACATGATTTTTGTTCCTAAAGGTGAATGAATGAAACTTATCAAAGAGGATCACACCTCCAAGGTCACAAGACATTTTAGTGTTGGGAAGATAGTTTCCAACTTACTGAGGTATCTGTATTGGCCCAGAAGAAAAGAAGATGTAGAACGATATATTAGAGGATGTATACTTTTTTGTACTAGCATGACCAACAACATGAAGCAAGGTCTATACCATCCCTTAAATGTACCCACTAGACCTTTGGAAAGAATTTTCGTGGATTTTGTGGTAGGTTTATCAATAAACATGAAGGGATGTGACTATATTTTTGTGGTAGTTTATAAGTTAAAAAAAGTGTGCATTCTCATGCCCTGTAAAAAGACCATCAGTCAAAAAGAAGTAGTGAATAGGTTCTTTGAACAATTCTAGGTGCACTTTGGGATACCAAGGAGCATCATCTCAAATAGGGATACCATATTTCTCAGTTCATTTTGGACTACATTGTTGGATAAGATGGACACTAAGTTGAAGAGGTATACAACATTCCATCCACAAAAAAATGGGTAGAAAAAGGTAGCCAACAAGAATTTGGTGCAACTTTTGAGGGGTTAGAATCAGTATCATCCAAAGAATTTGGATGAATATTTGATCTATATACATCACTCTTATAATAGAGGGGTCCACACTTCTATTGGTAAGTCATCTTTTGAAACTTGGTTTGGATATTTTCGACCTTCAACCTTATATGTTGTATATGGACAACAAGGAAGAGTGAGGCAGGACCTCACAGGAGATGCACTTAAGGAATAATTTGTTTTGAGAATAATAGGTAGATCCATTTGCAAGTACATGAGACACTAAAGAAATCACATGAAAATTACAAGGCTAGACATGACCAATAGAAAATAGAGAAAAAATTTAAAGTGGGAGACAGAGTATAGTTACAACTGAATAAGGAAATTCTACAGGGTCCTTGTAAGAATATCAAGGCTCTGTGGTATGGTCCTTTTGAGGTATTATAAAAGATGGGAGACAATTCCTAGAGACTTACTCTACCCCCATAGATGCACATTTACTCAATAATGAATGTGGAGAATATCAAACTCTATTATCCCTCCATGTTGGATTATGAGGAAGAGTATGTCCTACCTTCCTGTTGAACACTCAACACACCCTAAAAAAGCCTTTGTCAATTTTTTACTTTTTTGGGTACAACTTGATATTCTGCACTGTTTGATTCGATTTCATTCTTTTAAAAATGATTTTGTTTTTTATTATTTTCATGATTCTCATCACCAATATAGGTTTTTTTGAACTCGTTAAACCCCATTACTAAAATACTTTAACACCAAAATTAAGAATCGATAGCCAAACACCGCACCCAATGCACCCAGGTTCAGCATCAGAAAGAATTCAAGTAAGCATAGGAACCATTCAAAAACAATAGTCGTCGAGTGTCAATATTCATTAGCATCAACATAAGGGCTTTTTTTTTGCATTAATTTTTCACATAAATATATCGCTGATAATTGATTCCGCTTTAGCATCGGTAAAAGACAGGGAGGAAATATGTTAACAAAGAACGAAAAGATATCACCGATAGCCGATACCTGGTGCACCTTATCAAGATCGAGAGAAATCTAGGAAGATCAAAATAAACATTTCGATCCCAATAAATTTATCCCTGATCACCGATCCCCAATGTGTTTTCGGCATCGAGACATTTTTTAGGGAGACGATCTGAGAGCGCTTTGGTAGGATTATCATTGATCGTCAATCCTTGGCACTTTTTCGGCATCTATAGGCTATGGTTTGTTCTAGAATGAATGGCTTAAGGAAAGTATTGACTCCGACTAACACGAGAAAATTGTGTCACTGGTCTCCAATGTCACGTGTCTCCACCAGGTAAGAAGGTTGTAGGGTCTAGTCTTATCCTGAGTCATTTTTTGGTTCCTTAGGTCCTAGTCAGTTTTTCCACGTCAACACTGGACGGTAAGATCAATCGACGTTGGATATTTTGCAGGAGGATATCAATGAAAACCTTTGTAGCACAACCCCGATCCCCGATCCTCCCACTAAAAGAGCGACACGACAAGACTTTTTAGCATTAGGTAAGATCGGATTTTGGGCATTTGAGGAGTTAATTAATACTCGATCCCACATTAGTTTCTACCCCATGCGCCAGTTAAGTAACAACAATTTGAAATCACCGATAGAAAAAATTACCACGCGCGCCCGCACCATCAACCCAACATGAATTTAAGTTTTAACATCTTTGAAGATCTGGTGGAAGATTTAATGTAATTACACACAGACTTGAATTGAATGGTTGATGCAACACGATAATATCACCCTTGTTTAAATCTCTAAAACCGTTGTGAACAAATTCATTTTGCATGGAATTGAATTCCAGAGCCTCCAAAGGAGCATAGCGAGCAACTCAAGAATGATGTTGACCCTTTTGATCATTAGAACCAGGTTTAACAATCTTTCGAGGTATGTATCCAGGTCTAGAAATTCATTGGTTATAAATTTTTATATGGTCATCTATTTTATTTTACACAGTCTTTGAAATTTTTCTTAAGTTGTAGGAACAATGCCTCCAAGAAATCCAACCACCAGACACTCGGCAAGAGCACCAAATCTAAAATAACCAGAGACAGATGGAGGTTCTTCCCCAGGTACCACGAGGCAATTGGAATACTATGCTAGGCTGGAGCCTGTCATCAAGACAACAACAAAGTAAGTTTTCATCCCACCTCCGACCTTTGGCAATATAGAGGCAAGCACCGTATCCAATACAACATTCCCACAGTGAGCGGATATATTCAACAGGATTAGTAGAGAAGAATACCCAAAGTATGTCTCACACAATGACCCGAACATAAGGGCGCTCGATGACCAGGTGTTCTCGAACATCCGACGGTCATATCTACACATGGTGGCAAGAAGAACCCCCATTTTCCCCTGCAAAGAGGTCCCGAAGTGGCTCATCGACCACACAGACAAACCAAAATGTTTATTCAACGATGAAAAAGGTGGGTGTGTCATATTTTTTTATCCCAGTTGAAGTAAAAAATTATTACAAACTTAGAAACCCAGAGGAGCGGCTAAACACAGACTTCATGGTGAAGTTCTATGAATGCCACGACATCCACCGGGTGATGGCCTCATGGTGGAAGGAGGACAATAATTTTACCAACCGGAGTAATGGTTGGTATGGGACGATTAAATTGAGGGATCCATACATCTATTTGATGGATCTCATTTGTTGACTATATGGAGAGAAGGAATGCTCCAAATTTTTAGAGGCATGGATGCCCTTGGCTTATAGAGTGGCAATCTCCGGGAGTGGATGCAACTAGGGAGAAATAATTTCTAAATAATTGAGAATCTGTGTACAACAGTCTCATATGTCGAAGGAAGGAGATACACCATCTTTCTACATGGCCTCATACCTTCTCGATGTCATTTGCGCAAGGAGCATTCTTGCCGACCTGAATCTGAATTGGCATATCACAAAGCTCCTAGTCCACGTCTACTTCAATGTTCTACGGGAGAACAAGTACAAGAAATCTTATGCACTTATGTACGATGAATTCATTATGTGCATTAATTTTATTATTTTTAACAAAGAATGCCTAAGACTATCGTTGGCAACCAAGAAGATGATATCCAAGGTAGGCCATTGGTACCTTGATGAATGTTCAACCTACATCATGGTGTTTAGGGCCATCAGAGAACCACATCTCTTACCCGCTCATGTCCCATATTGGCTCGTCGTAGGAGAAATATGTTATCATACCATCCTGTAGGGGTATAATGCCACATTAGTCAAAGACAAAAAAAGATAATTCATACCCTACGATTTCCATGTGAGGTTCTATCTGGTGAAGGATACCACTCAATACAAACAAGAAGGGCTTAGCCAACTAGAATTTAGTTTCCCAACAAGCTTCACAAGTATCATCCTATTGGTCATATGTTCATGGCAAGTTTGAGGACGAATTCTTCACAGACAATGCCCAGGAATCGAACGAGGTGATGCAGAGGATGGCCAACCCAAGAATGACCAAGTTCAATTCCATGAGCATGAATGAATAGGCGGAAACAAGAGGCCCTCAGAGCCAGGGAAGAAATCAAAGCGGTAGAGGTAACTAGGGCACATTGAAGGGGATTGTTCTTGATGGAACAGGCATAGAGAGTAATTGATTAGCTGCGGAATGAACCAGACCTTGTAGGAATGACAAGTATTCCTGCTGACAATCCAATTGAAATACGGGTAGTTCCAAGTGACCTAGAGCCAATACAAATTGAAGAAATCACTAGGCAAGAAAAATCTAAAGTGCCCCCAGCACAGATCATATCATCAAGGGATATTTCAACCCAGTCTAAGACAGATAATACACCAGGGAGGACAAGTGGACATAACCCCTTGCATGATTTAATAAGTATATATGATGCTGAGGATAGCCCAAAAGTTTCCCTAGTCACTCCGGTGAAAATCATAGAGGAGAAAGAGCCTGAGAGAGAATACACCTCGAGTCTTGATGCCCCGATTCATATTTGTCCATAG
>JASDQU010103667.1:0-31074 GCA_032191745.1 Picea mariana
GCGCACAGGTTCCTGTTGCTAATAATGCACACCCATTTTAGGAACGCGCATGTGTTTTAGGAACACATGTGCATTCCTAAAGAGCATATGTGTTATCTGAATTTCAAATTTTTTCGGGCAGGAGTGGAAAATCTAGCATACATGTGTGTGCGTTCCTAAAGCGCACACGCGTTATCTAAATTTCAATTTTTTTCAAGTGGGAGTGGAAAATCTAGCATACATGTTTGCTAATTCGGTTGCCTCGGATTTAGGTTTGGGATGAAAAACCTAGTGGTTCGGTCTACAAATACATAAAAGCTCCATTTTTATGAATTCCTCTCAATATCTATGGTTTTGACGTTATTTTTCTATAGACTACACAATTCAACTATTGGCAAAACTACAAACACAGATAGAGTTCACTATGTAGATTCCAAATGTACAATTTTTTTAAATTAATAATGTTTACTATTTTTAATCTATTTTTGTCTTGACATATATCAAAATCCTAGAATACATACCTCTCTTATTTATGCTATAACATTTTGTCAGCTTAACCATTTATTGAATGCGTTATATACGACACTAGAGGAGACTGATATATACGATCTAAAAAAAATGAAATTATTTTGATCATGTTAAGACCCTCTTAGCCTGCACGAACAAAAGACGTTGTAATTTCAGGGATATGTTGACTTTGATAATTTTAAAAAAATATAAAATTAATATCATCAATTTCCAAAAAATACACGACATAAGAAAAACGGGTTATCTACAAGCATACAAGTTTTTGGAACGAAATTCCATCATTAAGATACTCAACACCCGCACGAACAAAAACATATACCTTATATTTTGTTGGAAAAATAAGATACCACTGTTAAAAAAAAAACAAATTTGACAAAGTTATTCACAATTTCTATGAATAAAAGTTGTATATTTGGAAAGATAATTCAATTTCCTATGTTTCATCTTGTTACACCATATTGAAATTCATTGTTAAAGTATCTTGAATAATCCCTTCAAGTTAACAGATTGTTGTTTTTCTAGGTTTGCATTGCCACTAATGTGTCATGAGAGACCATCATTAGCTTGCACTCACCCAATAGTTAGAGGATTCAATTTCCAATAGGTTTGATGTATAATTTTTTGTTATATTCACACTTTACATTATGAATGCCAAACTTTACATTATTCTCTAGTGGAATAAATATATGCATATAATTGCTCATGTTGAACTTTTAGGCATTACTCTTACAATTTTGTTTTAGTAACCATTGTAGCATCTTCACTTCTCCATATTTCAGTTCTCGAATAAGAAAATGACCTAGATATTTCATAACAAAATGACTTGAATTTCTAGTACTCACTAGGTTATCAACATAATGAAATAAGGATAACGATACATGATTCATCCTTTTCCACATACAAATTTGGATCACTACTACTTTTAGTCAAACCTTTCATTTGGAAAAAATCATCTATCTTAATTTCATACCACACTATTGGTCACGCTTACTTCAACCCATATAGCGCTTTCTTCAATTTGCAAATACGATGCTCTTCACCTTTCTTGATAAAATATGCAACTCACTTAAAATATATCTTCTCTTTCATAACACCATTAAGAAAAGAAAATTTAACATCCATTTGATGATTGATGGCTAAATAAATTCGCAATTGAACTTTATTTAACTTTGCAACACAAGTAAAAGTATCAACATAGTCAATCCCTTCTACTTGAGAATATCCTTTAGAAACCAATCTAGCTTTCTATATATTGATGCTATCATTATATTTAAACATGATTCTATACACCGACTTTCTATAGTTACATGCTTATTTTTTTGGTAGCCAAACTAGATCCCATGTTTCATTTTTCATTAAGAAAACACATTCTACTTTCATATCATCAGTTCCCAAATCTTAAATTTACTAACCTCTTCAAAAAAACATTCTTCAATACTTAACACTTGAAACATGAGAACATACTCTTTATACCTAACCAATTTGCTTAACTCCATTGTAGATCTCCTTGGATGAACTTTGCCTTAATGGTGTTGTCCATGAAATTGGTCAGTGCTTTGATGTAGTTAGATTGTCCACATCTCCTTAACCATTCTCATCGAGACCACTAATTGGCATATGACTTTCTTCCTATTCAATTTCATTAAACCCATGAAAAAGACATCTATATAGACAAACAATTAACAAGTCATAGGATTTTACCACTTATTAATATTATTTTCACAATAATAACCACTAAAAATACTTTAGAAAATTCAAATTCTGGTAAGAAGTTTTCTTATCCTTTCAATTGAAATATGTGCAAAGTCAACACTATGACCAAACACCGTCAAATGGATTACAATTGGTCTAGGAATTTATAAGGCTCGTGTTTTGTAAGTAAACAACAATATTATTAACTTCAACCTACAAATTGTTCAGAAGATCTTTACTTTTCAACATACCTCACATTCAACTACAATTTTGTAATATATTTTGTTGAGGATTGTAAAGAAAATTTAATTTTCTTTTACTCCCATTTGATTGTAAAGAAGATTTAATTGTCTTTTACTCCCATTTGATTGTAAAGAAGATTTAATTGTCTTTTACTCCCATTTTGTTACAATGCATAATAATAATCAAGTAAATTCTCCATGCCATTCCCTTAAAGACATCTTGAATCTCACGGCAAACGAAGATCCCGCGTTTGCACTGTTCCGCGCCCTAGTATGGATGACGCCATTACAGCCATTGCAGTTAAAGTTTTATTTGCAATTTAACATCAGAAGTTGTAATTTTAATTTAAAACTATTTTTTATAATATCTATTTTTTAATTTAACAAAGTTATGGAGATGAAAGATTTTTTTCAATTTTTTAATAATAAAAATAAAATTTTAAGTAAATCAACTAATTTTTTACTATTTTTTCATAAGGTTTAATGGATCAAAGTAAGTCTTAGTGGATATTAACAATCATCATTATCATCATGAAATTATTTGTGCATTGTTCTTAAAGTTTATTATTGCTATATAAGTTAAAGTTAGTTGGATTTGGTAATCCATCATAAAATTATAAGTGAGTTGTCTTTAAAGTTGATTGCCATTGTATAAGTTGGATTTGGTAATCCATCATGAAATTATTTGTTAGTTGTCCTTAAAATTGATTTCCATTGTATAAGTTGGATTTGGTAATCCATCATATTTTATGATTATGCATTAGTGTTTCATGATTTGTCATATGTTCATTATGGGATCACAATTATGATTGGTAGTATAATAAATATGAGAGAAGAAACTAAGACTTGTGATGGCAATGGGGTTGGTAGTAATACAAAATTGTTTTTAGTGTTTATTTATCTTATTATGTTCCTTTATAATGATTGACATGTATTGAAAATAGTTTCATTTATTTCTTACTCTTTTTATTTTTTATTCGATATTTATTTATTTATTTATTATGATGAATGGAGTTTTGGATGAAGACTCTATGGTAGATTGTTTATGACATTTTTAGAGATAATTTTCTTTTGGATTCCTATCTTTGTGTGTATATGGTTTAGAAGTCCATTGAAAACCTCTAAAGTTATATTGTAAATTCAACAATTCTCGAATAACTATAATTAAGTGGTGGTAAAAGAATTTGTTTTTTCCATGTTAGTTTGACATTACCTTGAAAGATGCTTTATGGTTGAATATTTGAGATATATCAAGAAGGCGTTTATCACATCCTTTGAGTTTTGGAGATATGTGATAAAGACCATACTTGAATCATTATTATTCCTTTCTTTGTCACATATTATAGAGAAAAATATTATTATCTTTAAAGGACATGTTAAGAATGAAAATGGCCCATGTTGGGGGAATGTGGTTTTTTAGTTTATAGATAGTTCATAGTGTGAGAAAATATAATTGGGTTATTGTCGAGTATATTTTATAAATGGGTTGTATTGAAATTCTTTATATACAACAATCTTTGTTGAATATGGGTTGAAAAAGTTATGCTTGATGTCAATGCTCCTATAAGGGAGAGTGTTTTAGTACCACCATACATGCAGATATACTCAATTGTAAACGTAGAGAACCTGAAACTTTATCAACGTCCATGATCATGGATCAAAGGGAGAGTGTTTCAGTACCTTCAATGGACGAGTTTTCTCCTGAGTAATTGGACGAGTTAAAGGAAGATACCATCCTGAACAGACAGACGAGGACTTCACGTAGGAGTGATGTTGAATATCTTCGAGTCGGCCTTAAGGGCACACATCCAAGTAAAGCACGATGGATCGAGAAAGAGAAAGTGAGGGAGCAATTCCCTCACCTGCCTATTGAATGATAAGGATTTTGGAGGCCCAAAAGCTTCTTAGTGGGGAGGAATGATCCACGAGGATCTAAAAGGGAAAAAATTCAAAGTCCTCAAATCTCATAAAAAAATGGCAACAAGTCGAAGAACTGATCGAGAGATTTCCAATGGCGCAAACAACACCTCAAATGGAGTTCGAACGAAGAAGATATGGCTAGTAAAAGTTTCAGTCAACTAATCAAAGTCAAGAGGGTGACATCAACATCCATACAGATGATGTCAATAATATACTGTGTAGGGATGATGTCAGCATGACATCATGCTGATGTCAACATGTTGACTTGGCAGCATGAAAGGTTTCCACGTGGCATGATGATTTGGGACTTTTGGTGGCCACTTGGTCCAATTCACGAGTGACACATGTAAAACCTAGGTGGCACCACCCAAGAGCTACCACGTGGAAACCCAACAACATGACACATGGGCGCTTACTTGAAAAGTTGATTGGACAGGCTCGACAAATGGTAGGGAACTACGTGGCCCAATCACTGAGTGCCACATGGAACCCTGGAAACGTCCAATGAGGGTTGGGAGCCGAATTTCAAAAAAATATATATAATGGTCATCGTGTCGGCCGACACCAAATCCAACGACTAGACCAACCGACGAACCATATCCCGGTTGTAGGTACCATCAAATCCAGTGGATCCTGGTTCATGCAACCATCACTTCAAAAGGTTTGGTGCCAAAGGTTAAGTTTGGCGGTCGTTTGATATATTTATACAACAAATAAATACAGAGAACCTATATTGATATACTTTTTTATACTATATCATAAAAAATTGTTTAAATGGGGGGTTCACGGGGTTTGACCCTCGGACCTCCCAAAAACAAATGCTTATTATTGTCATCTCCAATCGGTCAGGTTAACAACCCATTTTGTAAACTCTGTCCCCAACTTTATACTTAAGCCAAATTTCCTCATCCTCCAAGGGAGTCTGTGCTGGTACGGTTGACACAGTATTCTATGCAGGTGCATTTATTGCAGAGCGATATGGACTACAATGGTATGAATTTCGAGGCAGAGAGCCTAGCAAGGCCTGGCCGTGACCGTGCCGGATTGGGACAATTTGACAGTTGTTTTTTCACTAATTATCGCCACAAATCCACTGGTGCAGTCAGATTTTGCATCCGGACAATGGATCAGACAACCATTTTCAGCTTTGAGGTATAGCCATATAATTTATGCCAATTTAATGTTGAGATAATATAAAGCCTCTCCACTTCGAAGAGGGCCCGAAGACGTAGTCCATTATGGATGAACTCCGTTATCATGTCTTGTGTTCTTTCTCTTCTTCTCATATTTTCTCCATGGTTATGTCTTCTTTAATCATGTTGCACATAAGCTTTATTTATAATCTTAATGCAATTCATGTAAATGTCATCGATGGAAATTTCTAGGATCACGCTACTTCGTAATAACTCACTCCCAACACCAAAATCAATTGGGTCTCTTCATGACTGTTTCAATCTCGCATCCTCCAAGTCGGTGTGGTTTCCATCTCTATGGCATCGAATCTTGTTTTCGTCCCCGCAAAAATGTCATTTCTCCATCATTCCCGTGACAACGACTAGTTGACTCGTCGTTGTGTTCATGACAATGAGCCAACATGACCTTGCTCTAGTTTGAGAGTGAAATGGGGCAACTCTCCAAGCTACCACTTCCATCCTTGTTTCGTTTATTCACAAGAGTGGAGCATCACCATACTTCTTTGTCAAGTACATCAATAATGGGACATTGGAACCAATTTGACCTTCGCTGTCTTCCACGATATGCTCAAGTTTCAGATCATAAGGCCACTTACCATCTCCAAGTGTCTTGACATTTGGTCCAACTTCCTTTCTGGCACATTTGTACCATGGTTATTATTCCTCTCCTTCACACACTTTTGTAGCGACTGTCTCTACTTTCCATTTCTCAAGTTCTTCCTTCTTCATTTCTTCTTCCTCCATTCTTTCCATGCTCTCTTCATAGAAGTCTGTGAATTTATCCATGGCCTACACCATGTTACCCAATATATACTCAATCTTGTTAACTCTCCATTCTAAGTCTTCCAACACTTATGCTTCATTTGAGTTCTTTGTTTCAAACATCTCTTCACCCTGTCCACCAGTGTCTGTGGAAGATCATTGGTCGTCCACCAAACTCAAGGATGCCATCTTCATCCCTTGACTCTCCCATATCGTAGGCACTAAGCATGGAGTTGGTCTTGACATGATATCCAAACAATTGACATGCAGAATGGGTATTTCCATCTCCATTTGCATGAAATCCTACCCCAAAATCACTTTGTAATCGTCTATTGGCACAATGGTAAAGTTCATCCTCCCGGTCCACTCCCCAAGCTTCATAGGAATGTTCTTTGAAGTGTCTCCAATTTCCTGTTCTCTTGATTTAACTGCCTTGAAGGAAGTTTTTTCCTACTCATACTGCAATCCAAAATTTTGTTCAACATCTTCCCTGTTGAAGTTATGAGTAACACCACTCTCCACCATTGCTAAAGTTGTTTTCCCATTGATATCTGCATGAATATAGCTAAGCTTCATCACGTTGGGGTCTTGAGTGACTGTCGGTTGTGCTTCCAAAACAACACCGAAAACCTACAACACACTTATAGATGAAGCTTCTTCTTTCTCCAATGCATTCACCTTTTTCTTCAACAGACAATTCTTAGCGTAATTCTCTTTCACACATATCCAACAAGAAATTGGCTTCTTTTCCTTCTGTATTTTTGGTGGCTTTGCACTGTCTTTGTTGTTCTTGGATGCCTTCGTTTTTCCCTTGTCCTTTTTCTTCTTTCCTTGCCGCTTCTCACGTTGGCATTCATAGTTTATTGGACCCGTTTTGGCTTCACCCTAGAAGTCTAATAGCTTTCCTATTTCCTTGATTGTTGTTACAAGGGACTGCACGTTTTGGCGTCGCAGCTCACTCTGCGCCCACTTCTGCAAATCGTTCATGAAGTGGAAACAATTGTCTTCGTACAACATATCTTTTATATCCAACATCAGGCCAATGAACTCCTTGATGTACGTTTGGATCTTTCTAGTATGTTGAAGAGCCAACAACTGGTTCCTAGCAACCCAAGCTTGGTTTCCAGGACCAAACTATGCTTTCAAGGCTTCGTTCATATCTGCCCAATTTTTGATATTTTCCATGATCCTTTCGGCTGCCAAGTCTTCAACTTGGTTACTCAACCAAAGTTTCACAGTTCCTATCAATAACATAGCAACAATGTTTACCTTGGCCTCATCTATACTTTCGTTCATTTGTTCCAAGTATTTCTCATTGTACTAACATAAATTGTCTAGCATCTTTGTGTTATGAGTCTTGTCGTATGGTTTTGTCTCTTTCATATTGATTCACATTTGCACAATGGATGAGCTTGGACCATTGGCTGCAGCTCGTTTAAGCAATGAAATGGTATTTTATTGGTATTTCACCTTTGTCTGGAGAGAAACAAGGGCGTCCTCCGCAATCTTAAGTCTGTCACAACTATCTTCACTTGCGCTGGTGAACAAATTCGCAGCATCTTGGAACTCCTGGACAATTTCGTTAAATATTTCCATGAGGTCACTCATATTCATTTCCAGTTGTGCTTCCTTCTCACCATGAATACACATTGCATCTATCATTTGATCCATCGTTTTTTCTAAGTGTGTGAGTTGGTCTCTCACCTTGGTTTTCCTTGGCTCTTTTTCGGTGTCACTATCATTTTCATGTGAACCAACCATTTATGTGTTCCTAAGAACCTTCACCATTCATGCAAGCTTGCAAAAAGTGCTTCAGAATTCCCCCAAATCCTGCGTTACCAACTCAAACTTCACTTTTCTCCTGCTTGAGTAGGGTGCTCAATGAGCTTGCCAAAGTATGCAAAAATTGTTGCTCTGATACCAAGAATTGTTGCTTAGTTGAACATGGGCATAGGCTTTCCAATTTTCTTTTTCTTAGGTTTAACGATCACTCCTTCTCTATAAAGAGTGCAACAATATCATGTCTTGGGACTGTTATCACACAAGTTGTAGGTTGGGCAAAGATCGACCCAACCACCAATTGGCAAGAACTAGGAGAGCACCTGCCCATTGTTACCTTAGGAAGGTGTTCCCATCACTATTGAGGTGAGGTAGTCACCTCAAGGGGGGAATCCTGGTGACCCTACGGGGGATTGAGACAGAAAGTGATAAGTATGAGTGGATGTCCCTATAGGTCAATTTTGTATGATAGGAAGAGCTTGGAAAGGATTCTTGGGAAGGTTCAAGGGTTTCCAAATGAGTTGAGTGACCCGTTGAGAGTGAAGTACCTACCCAAGACACAATAAAATCCAAGGATACTTGCAATATGTTAGTTGGACAAGAAAGTTAAGCTTGTTGTCCCTAATTGCAGAAAAATTAAATGATATATATCAGCTCAATAAATATAGCAAAGGCTACAATATACGTGCTAAGAATATGATAAAACAAAAAAGAGGCAAGCTAGTGAAAGCTATCTCAACTCACCAATGACTAAGAAATAACTTTAGCACAAAAAGCAAGGCTGAAACAAAAGGTTTTTTCAGTGATATTATCATCCTTATGGCTGTAGCAAACCTAACTTAACAACAGAAAAATCAGCCACTAGAAACCACCTCTAACTAGCCCAATAGGTGTGCTAGGCTTAGTAGAGAGTTAGGGAAAAGTTAGGGCTAGGTCCTAGGGTTAGTTTAGGAGTTATTAAGCATTATAAGGTTAGTTTTTTGCAGCCCTATTGGTTGTAGGTTAGTTTTGTAACAACTGCAAAATTTTGTGGTTGAAAGGGAATGCCTCAATGAGGCAAGGGAGCCAAAGGCTCAAGGAACACTTTCCCAAAGAGACAACATTAAAACCTGAAAATTTCACATTTACCAAGGCAACAATTTATTTCTCAAATACAACAAGTAAATGACTAGTGAATTTAATGATTGTGTTAATGGAGTCAAACAAAGAAATATCTAGAGGTACTACCTCCTTGGGGGTGTAAATCCTCTTACTCCCAAAGGAAAATATCTCTAGCTAGGGTTTAGGCTAAGAGGGTGTATTCCCTTATACTTCTCTTAGGAAAACCTTGTTAAACCAATAACATGTAAGTATAAAATTATGGAGACTAAGTTGGGGGTGCACGCCCTTATACTTCTCACCTATCTCTAGAAAATAACCTTGACTTGAATAACAAATGATAGCACAATGTAAAAATCTTACCAATTTAACAAAAGTAGCTAAGACAAACCACCACAATAGCAAGAGAATAGCCTTCCAAGGATAGAGCATCACTTCCATCAACCAATAACCAAATATATAGCCATATACAAGAGCATAAGAGAGAGAACTAGCCAAAGAGAGCAAAAATTTAAGTTTCAGTCCAATACTTCTCACAATGGGAGAGTTATGTTTTGAAATGAGATCTTATGATCTCTATTTATACAAAATGTCTCCAAAATAGTTTGTCCACATAATTTTAGGGTAAACCATAAGACTATGGGTCAACAACCCTAATATTTCCCCTTTACACAAATAACATTAAACAATTCACTTAAAATTTACTTTTACACAAAAAGAAACCCTAACTTAAGGTGATGTCACCCCTTTAGGGTATGTTTTGACACTAGGAGCAAGTTGTTGGTGTTTTAGGAGTGTAGTTGGGCTTCCCAATGCCACATGTCAATCATCTAAGTCCTTTCTTCATGGTCAAAGCCTCATTTTCCTCAAAACGTCCTTGTGTTAATGAATAACAACCTCACCACCAAACCCTATCCCTCCTAGATGATGTCATGCCTCAAAAGGTGACATTTTTCCTCTCCTAGGAAAAATGTTTGGAATGTGAGGGATATATTATTTCATCCACATCCATGCGGATCCTTGACATCCACCCGTGGGCTTCAATCCCCATGGAATCCCAGGCTAGGCTTGTTCCTCCAAAATTGTCCACCAACTAGGTACTACAAAGACAAATAAGCATGCACTCCAAGGATCTCAAGTCAAAATATCATAATAAGTAAATCAAGTCAATAAATGAGCCACCTAAGCATGTGCATCAAAGATTACCCTGTAAAATAATTAAGTTCTCAAAGACATTATGTGACTTGCCAAACTTGGATATGGGAGGGTTGAGGAGGTGTCCTACTCGGTAGATCTTTCCCTAGGTCAAGGAGTGTTTCAAAAAGATCCCTCTCTAAGCCATGTAAAGTGGATGAATTGGTTAAGGATCAAGACTCAACGGGAACGGGTTTCATGACATACAAGGGGTTGTAGTGTCTCATTCATGGGTGCCTTTGTAGAGGGCGTGTGGCACCTTCGTTTGCAAATGAAATTTTTCCAAGCCCATCGTTTTTCCATTCTTTGTTTCTTCCATGTTTTAGGGACGAGTTGAAGGAAACTGTCCTAGGATGGTGTCCAGAAGATGACAATGCCACTCACAAATACTTTGCAGAAATGGGAAGGTTGGCTCGTGATGAGACCCCCTTTCTCTCAGTTGTGCAACTGAGAGCCACTACCCTATCTTGGTGGACAAAATATGGTAATGTCATACCGCTAGATACCCATGATCATGATAAGTCGACTCGTAGTGAGACCTCCTATCCTTCAACTAACCCCCTAATAATTCTGTCATGTTATTTTTGTGAGTCCCCCTTTTCTTACAGATAAGTGTTTCATTGTTTTGTTGGGGGATCCTTGGGCGAAGCATCTGGAAGATTTATACATATGATTTTATCTTTTACCCCCAAAAAATCCCTCTAGGCCTTTAGCCTCTTCTTCCCATAGAATGAGGGAGAACCCCTTCTTGGGTCTATACACCCTAAAATCCCAAGAGATAAGGAAATTGGGGGTTGAATCGATGAAAAGTGGTAAGTATTATTGGGAATGGTATGATGGCTCTTCAAAGTAGTTTCTAGTAGCAAAACCATTCCTGAGGAAGACCACTTACCAGGGAACAATGTCAACCACCAAGGCAAAACAGGGAAAAAGGCATAATGTCCAAGCATATGTCATGAAATCTAAAGCATTCTAAGATACAACATACTCAAATGCCTCGAATATTGAAATGCACTTACCATAATACTTGACTTGTACCTCATGGAGCAAGGCTCAATGCCTTCCAGAATCTAGCTGGTGTGGTGGATGCCATCTGAAAATCTATGACCTATGTGGTGGTGAGAAGGATCTCCATCTATGCAAGTGGATATTTTTGGTCATGAAGTATCTCGACACTCCATATCTGCAACCTGAGGGCCTCGAGACATAATCTCCTTAGTTATCCCACAAAATGGGGATAACATCTACCTCCTACTTGGGGACATTTTCTCTCTGTAGAGTGCATGAGAACCACAACATCTCCTGGTAGATCTATGCCTACCAAAACTCATACAAAAGCATCAAAGCATCTAGGGTGGTGCTATCACCCTTCATCCATATATAAAAAATACAAAAGAAAACTAATCCAGAAAAGAAAAAAATTGACATTTTTTTTTTTTAATTTTTTAAAATAAGCATGAAATCAATATGCAAGTAGAGAAAAATGAAAAATGAAATGCATCTAAACTAATATGAGAAATCAATATGCAAATGCAAGGAAAGCAGAATGACCTACCTACTTATCTGAGACCTAGGCCCTAAAGAAGTCATGTGTCGCTTTGGAAATAATGTTTGAGGAGAGATCCATTTACTAGTAGTGGCATCGTCCTCCCTTCTGTCATGGATAAGTAGAAAGAGTCTAGCCTAGATACTTCCTCTATTTTGTAGGGCCCTAAGCAAAGACTATCGAACTTTTGATGCATTCCCTATTTTTCTCTCCTTTTGTCCCACTGTAAGACTTGATCCCCTTCCTTGAAGTCTCTTTTTCTTACCTTTCGATCAAAAGTTCCTTTCACCCTTTCTTGATTCTTTTCCATTTGATCAAAATCCATTCTTTGAGTTTCATCCAATTCCATGAGGTGATCAATTCACCCCTGCAATGCTTCTTTATCTGTACTGAATTGTTGGGCTATTTGTAATGCTAGAATTTGGAGATTTATAGGCAAGCGAGATTCTAACCCGTACACCAACTCAAAAGGGGTCTTTCCAGTGGAGGTCTTGGTAGTCGTGCAGTCTGCCCACATGGAACACTTAATTTTGTCGTCCCAAATCTTCTTGTTTTCCCCAACAATCTTTTTCACAATGTTCATAATGTTTTTATTGTTGGATTCAACCAACCCATTTCCTTGAGGATAACAATTTTAGGAGTGTGATAAAACAATCCCATACTTGAAGAAAAACTCATTGAGCGCCATTGAGCTAAAGGATTTGGCATTATCAATGGTTATCTTACCAGGGACACCAAATCTAGTAATAATCTTTTCCTCAAGGAATTTCATCATAACTTCTTTTGTTTCTTTCTTTGTTGGGAAAATTTCCACCCATCTGGTGAAGTAATCAGTGGAAGTCAAAATTCATCGATACCCATTACTTGAGTTGTCTTTGAATTCACTAATGTAATCCAATTCCCATTGTTTAAAGGGTGCTTCTAGAATCATTGGCTTAAGAGAAGGGCAGGAAGGTGTTGTTTTCCGGTAAAAAATTGACATGGTTGACAAGATCTAACATATTGATGTGTTTCGGAGAAAATAGTAGGCCAATAGTATCCTTCCCTTAAAATCTTATGGGCAGTGGTGTGTGTTGCAAAACTGCCTCCACAATGTCCTGCATGAAGGTAGGTCATTTACTTATCTACTTCTTCTTTATCAACACATCTGAGGATCACCCCATCTGGGTTCCTCCACCCGATACCATTCTCTGGTAGGAAATATTTCATAGCTTTGAGTCTTAGGGATCTTCTTTTATGTTCCACTAAATGATCAGAGCATGTGAGGTTTTTCAAGTAATAAATGATATCCAGATACCATTCATTGTTTTCAATGTCACGTACGACAATGTTGACTTGTTCCTTCTCTCCTACCTCAATGGCCTCTTGATTTCTTTCTGTCATCATTTTTTCCAGTCCTTTCCCTTTAATTATATTGGTTGGTTTGATCTCCAAATCATATTCATGTATTTGTGAAACCCACTTTCCTATTGATCCAAGACAATCTTGTTGTGACAAAACATCCTTTACAGTGAGGCAGGGGAAAAAGGCTTTGATCTTATTGTATCCCACATATGTTCGAAAGTGTTTGAGAGACTTGACTAGAGCATAAGCATGTTTTTCCGTAATGGTGTAGTTCAGTTCTGAAGCAAAAGAAAAAATGATGAACTCTTTTGAAAAATTTGGGCTAACCGGGATTGGTGCAACAGTTATTGCCTCTTTGATACGCTGAAAGGACAAATTACCTTCACTTTCCCATTCAAAATGGGTGTTGTTTTCTAGTAACTTGTTAAGGGATTTAACAATTTCAACAAAGTTTTGAATGAATCTCCTAATGAAGTTAATATGACCAAAGAAATATTGCAGGGCTTTCTTGTCCTTAGGGAGAGGGATTTTCTTGATGGCTTCAACCTTGGAAGGGTCTATCATGATTCCATCTTTAGAAATGATATGGCCTAGTAACTTACCCTTGTCAACACCAAAAAATGATTTCTTAGGGTTGAGAGAAATGTCATACTCCCTACATCTCTGGAAAATAGTTCTTAAGTGATGGATTTGTTGTTCCCTCTTTTTGGAGATGGCGGTTAGATCATCCTAATATATCTCTACAAGTTTCCCGATCAGATCCTTGAAAGCATAGTCCATGGCGCGTTGAAAAATAGCCCTTGCGTTAGTGAGCCCAAAATGGATTCTCAAATACTTATAGGTTCCCCAAGGGGTGGTAAAATAAATTTTTAGTTGATTATCCTTTTTTGGGTAGGGTTTCGTGAGCTACATCGATGATATCTATATTTTCCCTTTCAACCAATAGATTTATCTGGGCTTAAGAGAATTCTCCCTCATTTTGGATAATTTTCCCTCATTTTGGAGAAAGCGAAGAAGTTGATTGTCATTATCAAAACCTTGCCAATGTTCTAAGTTGTCGGGTAACAAGGGTATGCAATTTACTTCTACCTTGTAAAGGTTTATTTCTTTGAGAAGTTGCAAGGTTGAAGCATAGACAATAAGGTTGTCTGCCAAATGATTTTCTTCCCTAGGGACAAATTCAATGGAAAAGTTGTCAAACTTATTTATGGCATCCCATATGACATCCCTATACTACTTCAACCTTGGTTTTTTAGCAGCAAACTTCTTGTTGACTTGCGAAACAATTAGATCGGAATCCCCTTTTACATGTAGGGTCTTGATGTTCATATCGATGGCCAAGTTAATTCCTAGGATAAGGGTTTCATACTCGGCAATGTTGTTTGTGCATTTGAACTCGAGTCTATATGAGAAAAGGTAGTCTTGTTATCTGGTGATCTTAAAACTATCGCTGCACCAGAGCCTGTTCTTGAGTGCGCACCATCAAAATCTAGGCCCCAATATCCTTCCCTCTTTTCTTCATTGATGAAAAGGGAGTTTTCCAAAATAAAGGTTTTGGCAATTCCTTTTTCTAGAACCTAATGGTTTATGTTGACATGATCCACAATACTTTCATTTTTGGTCTTATCTTGGGAAGAAACTTTCTCTTCACCTTTGATGATTTTAACTTTATTTTCTTTGTGAGGTTCTGCCAATACTTGTTGAATGTGTTGCAAGTGCCAAGAACTTTTCTTCAACCTCTTCTGTTCCTTGTCTCCTTTCGAATTCCAATATCTTACTCAGTGGGAAATGTGTTTTTCTTAGTGTTACTTCCCTTTATTCTTATAAAAGATTGATCATGAGACAAGCTTCCCTTTTGGCTGCTTTCTCTTGTTCCTCTTGCACATAAGTTCTGACATCTGAGGGAAAGTTTGGTGAGAAAAAGTCATCAATATGATTAATCTGAAGAGTCTCTTTAAGACATTCTTCTTCTTGTATGAGAGAGGAGGCTAAGTTTTCTTCTATTTCACATGCTCTCTCTTAAGCCTCGAACAAAGTTGTAGGGCGTCTCCCAATCAAAACCCCATATAGATCTTTCATGGTTGATATGTAAGACTTGAGGATGGTATCTTTGGAAGGTCTTAACTCTTAAGGGAAACTTCTTATGAGGGTGTTAAACCTATCATTGAAATCATTTATATTCTCCTCTGAATTTCTCTTGCAACTTTGGAGTTGACTATATAGGAATTGGTAATATCTCTTCTTTCCAAATATTTTGGTGAAAAACCCTTGAAAGCGGTCCCAATTTTTATTGTTTTAGGGGAAATACTATCATACCAATCCTTGGCCTTTCCAACAAAATTGTAAGTGAATAGCTTCAATAGGATATCCTCATGTTGGTCATAAGACTCTAGATTGCGTAGGAAAAGATAAAAATGATCTTCAGGTGTAGTAAGATCTTCTCCTGGAAAGCCCGAGAGCCATTCCTTGAAGTCCTTTGGGAGTTTATGAGAAGATCCAAGGATCTTTGTTATGTCCAAAGGTTTGTGTGCCTCTTTGGCCTGCAGGTTCCATGTAGCATTTAGTGAGGTGGGTATGGGTGAGAGCGGAGGCATGGAGGTAGTAGGTGAGGATGGATGGCTAGGAGAATTAGATGGACAATTATGAGAGATGGGAGAGGTCAGAGGACTAGACCTTTTAGGTGAAGCTTTACGACCTTTGGAAGGTTTTTTGGGGGTCATATTATGCTTTTTTCATACCATGGTGGAGTCGCTAGACAAGATTTAGGAAAAGGTTATTGAAAATAGTGGAAATGAAACATCCCTTGGGTGGAGTTGATAGGAAAACTAAGGGATAAAGGCTTCGGGATAGCTTTCCAAAGTGTTGTTAGGGTTTCGAATAGGATTTCAAAATCATCCTCGGAAGCGATGCCAAAATGTTATCACACAAGTTGTAGGTTGGGCAAAGCCTTACCCAACCACCAATTGGCGAGAACTAGGAGAGCACCTGTTAGCACAATAATTTGCAGCTAGAAGAGGCCTAACTATCAGAGTTTTGGGTTTTTGCTAAAGTGTCAACTCCCTCAGTGGTAAAGTGCACAACCTACTATACTGCCAAGACACCTAAACACAATGGGTTCGACATTATAAAAGACCACCAACTGCTCTGCACACATTCAATATTGAAGGCACTGCATTTTGACATTGCTACCTAAACCTGCACACATGCGGAACATAAGTGGCACTACCTACAGGCGCTACCTAATATTTCTAGTAGAAAATGAATTGTGCAAAGTTATTTTACTAGTTTTTAGTCACTAACTTGAAACTTGGATTCTGAACAATTGAAAAGGTATTTTTGAAAAATGGAGGATTTTTTTGTTCATAACATTCCAAATAACAAAAACCTCTCTCATTTTTAAAAAATGTGTTATGGTTTGATATATATTAGACATAGAAGTGGTGCTACCCAACTGTTTTACAACGGCGTTGCCTAATTTCCTGTAGCGGTCATGGTTTTGATATTCGCCTTGTTCGGAGGTTGCCACATGTCAAGGAGGGTTCGAATGAATTTTCAAGGATCAGTTAGATGTCAAGGGACACCTTCACCTAAGATTTAGCTCCAACAAATGCTTCATGCAATGAGGTGGAGACATTTTATTAATGACTTCCAACAAATTCCTGAAAATTAACAGTTTGTTGGATTTTTGTCTCTTTGATTGTTGCCACCTATCTCCAAGGATTAGAATCCAATGGAGGAGATGGGATTCGACTTCCTTAGTTCATTTGGATTCTAATGTATATTTAAATAAGGAAATATCTCTTGAACCAAAGGAGGGATGAGCCAAGAGAGGCTAGAGAGAGTAGGAGTAGGTAGTTTTCATGGGTGTGTTCATTTGTAAGCCTATGGGCATTTTTTGATTGTAAGCATTACTTCTATTGGAGACTCATGAGAGCTGTGACTTGAGCTTGTAACTCTTCTATTTATATTTCTTCTTATTTGAATATATTGCAGATTTGAGGATCAAAGGATGTCAATGAGTTATGGATCCCTAAGCAGTAGAGGATTTGTTGTATTTTTCCCATCAGTCATTGTTTATATTCAAGTATTTGTTGATTCATTAAATTGAGAGGATATTTGTTTAGTGAAAACTCTACCTTATGTTTTCCTTATTCATTCTTCCACTTATCAGCATATAATGTTGTTTTATGTTGAGAATCTTTTGTGCCTTTGATGAGTAGGATGTTTGTGACTCCATTTCCCATTGGTGTAGCCTACTGATCTATAGTTTGCAACGCTCTCTCTTTCTTTATTCATCTCGCTGATCCACCTATTCAAAACCAAAATTATCTTTTACATTTTGATGGGTGCTAAGCTTACACTTTAGCAGTCAAAGTGTGACTTTCAGTGCTAACAACACCTACCCACTATCACCTTAGGAAGGTGTTCCCATCACTTTAGAGGTGAGGTAGTCACCTCAAGGGGGGAATCCCGGTGACCTTAAGGGGGATTGAGACGAAAAGTGATAACTACGAGTGGATGTCCCTAGTGTCCAATTCTATATGATAGGAAGAACTTGGAAATGAGTCTTGGGAAGGTTCAAGGGTTTCCAAATGAGTTGAGTGACCCGTCGAGAGTGAAGTACATGCCCGAGACACAATAAAAGCAAAGGATACTTGCAATATGTTCGTTGGAAAAGCAAGTTAAGCTTGTTGTCCCCAATTGCAGAAAAATTAAATGATATATATCAGCTCAATAAAGATAGCAAAGGCTACAATATCAGTGCTAAGCATATGATAAAATAAACAAGAGGCAAGCTAGTGAAAGCTAGCTCAACTCACCAATGATTAAGAAATAACTTTAGCACAAAAAGCAAGGCCGAAACAAAAGGTTATTGCACTGATATATCAGCCTTATGGCTATAGAAAACCAAGCTTAACAACAGAAAAATCAGCGACTAGAAACCACCTCTAACTAGCCCAATAGGTGTGCTAGGCTTAGTAGAGAGTTAAGGAAAAGTTAGGGCTAAATCCTAGGGTTAGTTTAGGAGTTATTAAACGTTAGAAGGTTAGTTTTTTGTAGCCCTATTGGTTGTATGTTAGTTTTGTAACAACTGCAAAAGTTTGTGGTTGAAAGGAGATGCCTCAATGAGGCAAGGGAACCAAAGGATCAAGGAACACTTTCCCAAAGAGACAATTTTAAAACTTGAAAATTTCACATTTACCAAGGCAACAATTTATTTCTCCAACGCAACAAGTAAATGACTAGTGCCTTTAATAATTGGGTTAATGGAGTCAAGCAAAGAAAGAGCTAGTTGTACTACCTCCTTGGGGGTGTAAATCCTCTTACTACCCAAGGCAACTATCTCTAGCTACGATTTAGGCTAAGAAGGTGTATGCCCTTATACTTCTCTTAGAAAACCCTTGTTAAACCAATAACATGTAAGCATAAAATTATGGAGACTAAGGTGGGGCTGTATGCCCTTATACTTCCCACTTGGCTCTAACAAATAACCTTGACTTGAATAACAAATGATAGCACAATGTAAAAAGCTTACCAATTTAAGGAAAATGGCTAAGACAAACCACCACAATAGCAAGAGAATAACCTTCCAAGGCTAGAACATCACTTCCATCAACCAATAACCAAAGAGATAGCCATATACAAGAGCATAAGAGAGAGAACTAGCCAAAGAGAGCAAAAACTTTAGTCCAATACTTCTCACAATGGGAGAGTTATGTTTTGAAATGAGATCTTATTATCTCTATTTATACAAAATGTCTCCAAAATAGTTTTTCCACATAATTTAAAGGTAAACCACAAGACTAGGGGTCAACAACCCTAATCTTGCCCCTTTACACATAATATTAAACAATTCACTTAAAATTTACTTTTACACAAAAATAAACCCTAACTGAAGGTAATGTCACCCCTTTAGGGGACGTTTTGACACTAGGAGCAAGTGGTTGGTGTTGGAGGAGTGTAGTTAGGCTTCCCAAAGCCACATGTCAATCATCCAAGTCATTTCTTTATGGTCAAAGCCTCATTTTCCTCAAAACGTCCTTGTATCAATGAATAACAACCTCACCACCAAACCCTTGCCCTCCTAGATGATGTCATGCCTCCAAAGGTGACATTTTTCCTCTCTTAGGAAAAAAGTTTGGCATGTGAGGGGCCAGGGCTAGGTTATGTCATCCACAATGTCTTCTAGGCCTTCGAAGGTATGTCTCTCTCATCCAAAATGTGGGCCCTTGGAATCCACCACTGGGCTTCAAGTCCCATGGAAGCCCAAGCTAGGCTTGTTCCTCCAAAATTGTCCACCAACTAGGTCCTACAAAGACAAATAAGCATGCCCTCTAAGGATCTCAAGTCAAAATATCATGATAAGTAAATCAAGTCAATAAATGAGCCACCTAAGCATGTGCATCAAATATTACCCTGTCAAACGATTAAGTGCTCAAAGACATTATGCGACTTGCCAAGCTTGGATATGGGAGGGTTAACGAGGTGTCCTAGGTAGATCTTTCCCTAGGTCAAGGAGTGTTTCCAAGAGATCCCTCTCTAATCGACACAAAGTGGATAAAGTGGTTAAGGATCAAGACTCAATGGGCATGGGGTTCATGACATACAAGGGGTTGTAGTGTCTCATTCATGGGTGCCTTTGTAGAGGGTGTGTGGCACCTTCATTTGCAAATGCAATTTTTCTAAGCCCATTGTTTTGCCATTATTTGTTTCTTCCATGTTTTAGTGACAAGTTGAAGGCCACTGTCTTGGCGTGGTTTCTAGAAGATGACAATGTCACTCATAAATACTTTGTGGAAATAAGAAGGTTGTCTCATGATGAGACCCCCTTTCTCTCAATTGTGCAACTGAGAGCCACTACCTTGTCTTGGTGGCCAGATGATGGTAATGACATACTGCTAGATACCCATGATCATGATAGATCGGCTCGTAATGAGACCTCCTATCCTTCAACTAACCCCCTAAGCATTCTATCGTTTTATTCTTGTGGGTCCCCCTTGTCTTACAAATAACCGTTTCATTGCTTTCTTGGGAATCCCTGGGTGAAGTATCTGGAATGTTTATACATAGGATTTTATCTTTTACCAAACAACAATCCCTCTAGGCCTTTAGCCCCCTTCTTCCCATAGAATGAGGGACAACCCCTTCTTGTGTCAATACACCCTAAAATCCCAAGAGATAAGGAAATTGGGGGTTTAATTGACGAAAAGTGGTAAGTATGGTTGGGAATGGTACGATGTCTCTTCAAAGGAGTTTTTAATAGCAAATCCATTCCCGAGGAAGACCACTTACTAGGGCACAATGTCAACCACCAAGGTGAAACAGGGCAAAAGGCATAATGTCCAAGCATATGTCATGGAATCTAAAACAATCTAAGATACAACATACTTAAATGCCTCAAATATTGAAATGGCACTTATCATAATACCTGACTTGTACCTCATGGAGCAAAGTGCCTTCTAAAAGCTAGCTGGTGTGGCAGATGCCATCTGAAAATCTATGACCTCTATGGTGGTGACAAGGGTCTCCATCTGTGCAAGTGGATATTGCTAGTCATATAGTCTCTCGGAACTCCATATCTACAACTCGAGAACCTCGAGACATAATCTCCTTAATTATCCCACAAAATGGGGATAAGATGGACCATTCTCCTAAGCCTTTCAATTCAAGTGTGTATGCTGTCCTCCCTTGGCGCGATGGCAAGAGACATGACAACGTATCTACATTTTATGTGACTCTCACAGAGTAGCGGGGTAGCACATCAAGTAAATTCTCCATGCCATATCAGGTCTTCGTAATAAATGAAAAACGATAACAATCCACGTGATTCCCTTAAATACATCTTGAATGTCATGACAAACGAAGATGGACGAGGGATAATCTCATGAAACAATGTATATTTTTTCCTGTAAATTCAACCTTTTGATGTCATGGTCGTGACATTGGATATCAATTTATCAGTATCACTTGCCATTTTTGTGTCATCACTGCTACAAAAATCTTTGAAGCTTTTGTACGTTTTATCTTTTTTTGGTTCGCTGTTGGGGCACAAATCTTTACAAACTTTTGTTTGATTTACTATTTCGAAAGTGAGGTGCAATCCACAAAAGATGTTTCCATGATGAGTAGCCGTGATGATTAGAAAACACAATTTGAAAAAATAGAAGTGGAAGTGAATAATGTTTACAAAATTAATTATTAATTTGTATATATTTAAAATATGTTATTTTAATATTAATAATTATTTATAATAATAATAATAATAATAATAATAATAATAATAATAATAATAATAATAATAATAATAATAATAATAATAATAATCTATTTTTAAGGTTACGGCCAAGTCACACCAAATTGGTGTATGAGACCCCCTTGTTTTTGGGACAAGGGACCCCCCTCCGCCCAACGATTTGACTGGTAAAGTCTACGGAGGTATACATACCCTACCCCCTCTAGATTTGAACTTGTGACCTCTTAAGAGGAAACACATGTTCTTAACCATTACTCCCTCTCAGGCTGTATATGTGTGTGTGTTTTGATGGTATATGTTAAATTGTTTTATTGTTGTTTTATAAAAGGCTTTATAAGATGGAGGAGTATTTTTTTTTTTAATTTCAATTTAAAACTATTCATTATAATATATATTTTAAATTTTTTAATTTAATACATTTATGAAGATTTATGAAAGCATTTTTAAGTTAATTTTTTTAATAATAAAAATAAAATTTTAAGTAAATCAAATATTTTTTTATTAATTTTTCATAAGGTTTATTAGTTGAAAGTGGGTTTTAGTGGACATTAACAATCATCATTATCATCAAGAAATTATTTGTGCATGGTCTTTAAAGTTGATTATCATTATATAAATTGGATTTGGTAATTCATCATGAAATTATTTGTGAGTTGTCCTTAAAGTTGATTATCATTGTATAAGTTGAATTTGACAATCCATCATATTTTATGACTATGCAATAGTGTTACATGACTTGCCATATGTTCATTATGGGATCAGAATTATGATTGATATCCTATTAATAAATAGGAGAGAAGAAACTAAGACTTGTGATGGATATGAGGTTGGTAGTGATTTGAAATTGCTTACAATGTTTTTGTGTTTTTTTATAATGATTGAGATGTATTTTTTGTGTTTTTTTTTTAAATTTTTTTATAATGATTGAGATGTATTGGAAAGAGTTACATTTATCTCTTATTTATTTATTAATTTAGATTCTTTATTTATTATGATGGATGAAATTTTGGATGGAGATTTTTGAATAGTCTTTTTATGAAATTTTTAGAAGTAATTGTTTTTTTGGATTCCTATCTCTGCATGTATATGGTTTAGAAGTCCATTGAAAACCTCAAAGGTTATATTGTAAATTCAACAATTTTTAAATCACTATAATTAAGTGGTGGTAAAATAATTTGTTTTTCCATGTTAGTTTGACATTACCTTCTGCATGTATATGGTTTAGAAGTCCATTGAAAACCTCAAAGGTTATATTGTAAATTCAACAATTTTTAAATCACTATAATTAAGTGGTGGTAAAATAATTTGTTTTTCCATGTTACTTTGACATTACCTTAAAAGATGTTTTATTGTTGAATATTTGAGATGTATCAAGAAGAAGAGGTTTGTCACATCCTTTGAGTTTTGGAGATATGTGATAAAGATCATTATTGTTTCTTTCTTTGTTGCATATTACAAAGAAAAATATTATTATCTCATTTTAATTCATATATAAAGAATATGTTAAGAATGAAAATGGTCCATGTTGGGGGAATGTGGTTTTTTAGTTTATAAATAGTTCACAGTGTGATAAAATATAATTGGGTTATTGTCAGATATATCTATAATTAAGTTGTATTGAAATTCTTTATATACAACAACTTTTGTAGAACATGGGTTGAAAAATTTATATTTGATGACAATGCTCCTCCTATGAGGGAATTTGTGTTTTTAAAGGAATAGTGTTTTTATTGTATTTGAATATTGATTATGAAAATACTTATATACTTTGTATAGTTGGATGTGATGAGGAATAGGTGGGGCATATAATTTGTTTATCTTTTAATTTAAGATTCACATGTCTTGCTGTAATGAATGAGAATCTAGTTTGTGTTGATGTTAACAATTTTAGAGGATTGCTACTTGTTTGTCATCGTCATTCATTATAAAAGATAATTGAAATTGAAATGGTGTTTGCTTATCATTGAATGAAAAGTGTATTGATTGTATATATTTATTTGAAAATTGTTTAGTTGTAAAGTGTTCAATTTTTTTTCTTCCAAATATTGTGTTTTTATTTATTTTTTCTTTTTAATGCTTTTTTGGTTTAAATTTTTTAATGTTGTTTTCAAATGATTAAAAATGATATACATTATTAATTTTCAAATTTGATGATTTTCAATTAAGTATACATTCTTAATTATATTTGGATGTCATACATTTTAAATAAATTTGAAATATTATTTTTAATTATTTTTTAATTTTATTTTAATGCATAATTGATAGATGTAACTAAATCATGCTACTTTTAAACATTTAATACATATATACGTGTATACATATAAGCTACTTATATATATATGTGTTAAAAGTTTTTTTAGTTTAAAATATAGATAAAGAATTTTTATAGTTAAAATTGAAGGAAAAAGAAAAAAATAATAACAATTTTTAATTTTTTTTACACATCTTAATAGATTTCATGTATAAAAATGACAATTTTGAATGTTATTTTTCATAAAGTAATGATTCACATAAATGAAAACAAAAAACTATGTGATAAAAAACATACTTGGTCATTATTGTTCTTCACATAAAAATAAAAATGAAAGTAACAAACTACGTGATAAAGATCATACTTGAATCATTATTGTTCCTTTCTTTGTCACATATTATGGAGAAAAATATTATTATCTCATTTTAATTCATATACAAAGGATATGCTAAGAATTAAAATGACTCATGTTGGGAGAATGTGGTTTTTTAGTTTATAGATGGTTTATAGTGTGAGAAAATATAATTGAGTTATTGTCATGTATATCTATAATTGGCTTGTATTGAAATTCTTTATAGACAACAATTTTTGTAGAACATGGATTGAAAAAATTATACTTGATGACAATGCCTCTCCTCTAAAAGAATCCAATTCATATTTTTAAGGGAATCCAATCCATATTTTTAAAGGAAAAATATTTTTATTGTGTTTGAATATTAATTATGAAAATACTTTACTTATATACTTTGTATAGTTGAATGTGATCCTCTAAGAAAATCCATTTTTAAAGGAAAAACATTTTTATTGTGTTTGAATATTAATTATGAAAATACTTTACTTATATATTTTGTATAGTTGGATGTGATGAGGAATAGGTGGGAATGTTTTTAAATGAATAATATTTTTATCGTGTTTGAATATTAATTATGCAAATACTTTACTTATATACTTTGTATAGTTGGATGTGATGAGGAATAGGTAGGACATTTAATTTGTTCATTTTTTAGTTTAAGATTTACATGTCTTGCTTTAATGAATGAGAATTTAGTTTGTGTTGATGTTGATAAATTTAGGGGATTGCTACTTGTTTGTAATTGTTCTTGTCATTGTGCTTGTCATTGTCATTATTTGTAAAAAAAAATTGTAATTGAAATGGTGTTTTTTTTATCATTGAATGAAAAGTGTATTGGTTGTATATCTTTAGTTGAAAAGTGTCTACATTTTTTCTCCAAATGTTGTGGTTTTTTTTTTTAATGTTTTTTTGTCTAATTGTTTTTTTCAATATTGTTTTTTAAATGATCGAAAATGATATATATTATAAATTTCAAATTTTATGATTTTTTTTTTGTTTGCTAGTTTGTCCATGACCTGTGGGACTAGCCGGTGGCTGAGAAATCGCGACTCAGGGGCATCTAAGCCGTCAAAATCACCCGAGGATCGCAGTCGACCTGAGCCACACCAAGCCTTAACATGGCTGGGTTTTTTGTCCTCACAAGTTTCGAACCGGTGACTTTAGCATCACGAAGTGCCTTAACAACACACTCCATCACCAATTATCCTACACCTCAAAAAATCAAATTTTATGATTTTCAATTAGTTATATATTCTTAATTATATCAGAATATAATACATTTTAAATAAATTTGAAACACCAACCACCCACACCACTCACTTTCCTTACTCTCTTGTACCCTACCCTTACTGACTCTAGTTCTTGAATCGAGGGAACAAGAATGATAACGTCACAATCTTCTTTGAAATTGACTAAAATTATTGCTTTGCCGACGGTAAAACACTTCTTAATATATAGTTAGGGACTAGAAACTAGGGACTTAGATAAAGATATTGAGAAAGACATACCTTAGAACACACCGCTTCACCCTTTTCTTGTATTATTTTTTAACTCTTTCTTAACTTTACTTCAATGCATAATTGATAAATGTAGCTAAATAATTCTACTTTTAATTATTTAATACATACATAAAAGCTACTTATAATGAAAATGTTATAATGAAAGTTTTTTTTTTTTTTAAATGTTATGCGAGATAAAGAGTTTTTATGGTTAAAATTGGAGAAGAAGAGAAAAATAATAACGTTTTTAATCTTTTTTTTTTTGCATATCTTAATAGATTTCATGTATAAAAATGACAATTTTGAATGTTATTTTTCTTAAAGTGATGATTCACATAAAAACGAAAGCCAAAGACTAACCAGATAATATGATGAAGAACATATTAAAAATACTCATCCTAAACAAGATTATAGATATTTATTATTAATGTAAAATCTCACAATCTAAAACATTACAAATAATTCGTCAATAATCAAACTAAAATTTTTCTTTGAGGACATATTGAAACTAAAGAATAATATCTAATATGCCAAATTCATCACTTTGAACATGTACATATTCAATGTCATGAACTTGAGTTTCTTCTTGGAGTTCATTCCACACTTCCATTGGATATTTTTCAAATAAATATTTCATTGTTGGTTGAGGCTCCTTTGACATTTTTCCACATGTGTTGCACTAAAATGTCCTTTTGTAAAATCTATTTCTTACATTTCATTTGGAATATCTTTAAAATCATTAACTATCTATATAATAAAATAACATTGTAGTGTATCCTTTGTAATGGATATGCAATTTCTTCCTTTTTATAAGAAACATGCTATTGTTGTACTATTGAGCAAGCAACAACCTTCCCTTTCTTTTTTCCTTTATCATGCAATTCGAGCAAAAAGTTGAAGCCCCTCCTATCTTTTTTTTTTTGAGTTCAAAACAATCTAAACTTATGCATATTCTAATTTGAAGAAATTTCTGTGTTTTTTCTTTAAATGAAGTCCCCAATAGGATGGCATGAGGTCTAATAACAAACGCGTTCAAAATTTTGATGATTGTTGAATAGACCTCTCAAATTTTGGATTACTTAACCATCTCTCACTATCATTATATTTGGCAAGACTTGAAATGTTTCGTTTCACTTGCTCAATTTGTAAAGTTAAAAAAAGTCACGAACATTGCATCATCCACAATTTTCCAAAGTTTCAAAAGGTGTGATACATTGCAATGTCACAAAGGTCTCAAACATCACGATGAAAATAAACTTGCATCTGCACAATGTATCATAATGATACAAGACTTCAAAGGTTGAGACAAAGGAAAATAAAAAATCAATAAGGTATGATATGTCACGTGCCTGCAAATTTTTAAAACAAGCAAAATTGCTATAAGAAAAGGTCATCACTCAAATTCAAAAGTTTTTGCAATGTGACATATTGCATCCTTGCGAAAATACGATAAGGGAAAGGTATCACTTGCCATCAAAAGTTTATGCGACGCAACACATATAAAAAAAAAAAAAAACACTCATTATCGCAAGATTCAATTTTTTTTGAGATGTGATATATTGCAAGACTAAAAGTTTTCCAGGGCTATGATATGGGCATGCTTTTGTGGTGAATGAAAAGTTGAGGCATTGTGATAATAATAAAAAAGGGACATGTAGCATATTGGAAAGGGACATATAGGCCTTGATTATGCTTTGATGGTACTAATGTACATAATGGACTAGAAGGCAAAAAACTCCGACTGTATTAGTTTCTTTTTGTGACGAAGATTGTATTTAAGAACATATGGACTTTTCCTAAGTCTATTTTGAGGAATATAGGGACAAAGAGAAATGCAAACATACTATGTATTTTTGAAAGTTTCACTTGATTATTAATAGAATAACAGTGAGTTAGCTTTTTCCGCGTGAAAAATAAAAATAAAAAAGGGTCATGTCGTTCTTTGGAAAGTCTCCAAGGGTGTGACATACTACGCCAAGCCTAGAATTTGAAAGTGTGAAAAGCACGTCGACATAAATGTCAAAGGCTTGTGACACATCAAATTTAAAAAGGGCACCACACAATTATAAAAGGGGCATTGTGGTAACTTTATTTTCACTTTCATTTTTATGAAGGATTAGAGTGGTAAAAGCATCTCCAACATGAGGGTTTTGGCCAGATTCCTTCACTTTTAGAAACAACCAGAACTTTTAGAAACAACCAAAAGAAAAATGCCTACCCTACCCTTTTCAGATCCTACCCTTGCACTTGTCGAACCCTACCCATGCACTTGAATCTCTAAGCTCAAGAGCGCCTCTTTCACAACCTTATCTAGGGCATACCCACTCATATCCTATTTATTGGGTGCATATTATTCTTCCCAGTACAAAAGATGGATGAAGGCTCATGTGAATAATTAAACTTTTCTATTTTATCACAACGAGGAAAAGGGCCATGCTCAAACTTTTCAGAGTAGTTAATGATTCAAGCTCTAGGAATATTTATCTTATAATTGAAAAACATTTTTACTATGTCCCAACCATAGAACTCACTAGAAAGAGGCTCATTGGATCACATAGCACAAAAGATACGAGCCTTGAAACCTAGTTCCTTGAAAATCCACATTTTCTTTCTTTCTTCTAAGAGGAGGTATTTAACCATAATGGAAATTATACTCTATTTTTTCTTCTAACCTAACTAATGTGCTATGTTGTTGAAATGGATGAGTTACGAGAGTTGGAAATAGTGTGTAAATGATAGAGGAAACAAAAGGAGGTAGTCATCAAGGTTTTCCCAGACATAGATAACTCAATAGAACTTGAAGTGACATAGGAACACTAGGTTCGACCTATGGGGACATCCAATGTGGCATGGATGTAGGGACCATTTATAAGTGGTGAGAACTATACCAAATGTTTAGAGAACGATCCTACCTAGAGTTTCCCCTCACACCCATAGAAGTGAATAATGATGCTAGCATATACCAAATGATTATGAAATCATGCCTACACAAAGAAGCAACTAAACATGTAATGTTTCCTTGTGTTGAGGTCATAACTTGGTTAATTAGTCATGATGCCATTGAGAATAGTTTGATAAGAGATAAAAAAGGGAGTGCCAATGTCATTGCTTCTTTTGAACCCTCAACCCTGGATATTTATTACAAGTTCCCTTAGCCTCTCATAGATCATATGAAATAATGGATCCTGTAGTTGACCCTTAGTTATTGTGACCTTATCAAAGGGTGGTGGCTCAATTAGAGGGAATTTAGAGACAAGAAGTTAGGCATGCACGCCATGAAGCACCTAAGGACTCCTTACAATATCACCATGGCATTGATAAGTAGACTATATGGCGAAGGAGATGCAACACAATCCAAGGAGTTATGGGTGCCATTAATGTATGAATTTATCCAGACTAAAATAATTTTAGTTGGTCTTCCATACTATCAAAATAAATTAACAAAGTCATCTCCACATATAAGCATGTAGCCATAGGGATTCCATTGGAATTTTTGCTGGATGTGGCATGTGTTGTGAACATTATTCAAGGACTGAAATGGCAATGACAACCTTGTGAAGAACCCATTCATGTATACTAACAAATCCTTGGAGAATATAAATTCAAGGTTAATTACACCAAATTTGTGAACACTTTGTAGTTCCAATGTACAAATTGATTTTCTGCGAACTTGCTTAATTCATGGCTAATAAAGCAATGCAATAAATTGGTGAACTCAAGGACTAGTATGCCATAGAAAATGGGACATACATAAGATTATTTGGAGCTACCAGGGAGCCATATTTCTTGCCCAAGTTTATACTGGACAGGCTTTCTCTCCAAGAGGTATCATATCAAACCTTTTTGAATGGAGTTGGGGTAGCTCTATCTCGGGACAAGAGGGAATTATGGCCTCCCTTTCCTTTCCACATAGTATCATATGGAATGAAGGATGTAAGAGATGCAATTATAAAGTTGAATCCATAGTTTCACTTTGGTGAAGAAATATTCCAAAGACATAACCCTGTTAATGTAGATGGATGACATTGACATGCTTGCAAGTATAAGTGGCCCTATCAAAAAAAGGTCTAGAAAGAAGAAGATATGTACATAAGAGACACATCACTAATTGAGGTGGCATTAAAAATTGCTAGTAGTGGCATAGGTAAAAAAGATAAGAGGAAAGAACAATTGGAAAAGGAAAAGTGAGAGAGAGAAGGTAAGGAAAAGTAAATTGTAGTAGCAAAAGAGGCTAGAATTAGAGAAGAAAAGGAAGACATTGAGGAAACAACTAAGGCTCTTAGAAAATAAGAATCCATGAAACAACAACAAGTAAAAAAAAATGTAGTAATATGTAGAGGAAAAGAAAAAAATGAATACTTAAAATTGGCCCAGGAAGTAGAAGCCCATAAGAAAAAAGTGTAAGAAGAAGCAGAGAAGAAAATGAATAAGGAAGTTAGAGGTTCAATTCCTATGGACACAAGAACCTCCAATATTGAAAAATATTTTGGAACCTTAGGGATTTATATCATAGAAAACCATTTTCCTCTTGGTGAGCTTAGCCCAGGAGAGTTCACCCCATAAAAATATGAAGTGGTCACAATTATAGATGCATTTTTCTTTGAAAAGACAAAAGGACAGGTGGTAAAACAATCTTACAAGAAGCTCAAAATGCCTAGATTCCTTGAGCTAACATCACCACTAAAACTCCATTGATGGAAGACACAAGGTCCAATCTAATTTCCACAATGTCTATAGGAGTTTCCCTCTCCCAAGCTTGTAAATTCAACATTAGAAACATGGTAAAGGAAATTGAGGGATAAAAACAAAAGATAGATAAATTGGAACAAGAGGTGGCCCACCAAAAATCAGACAAGACCAACTTGGTTGAGTTCAAATCCCACACCTTTAAACTACAAGATGAATTAAGTATCACCCCAAAGGCTAATATACAATAATCTACAAGAATTTCAAAGTTACACTACTCAGTTACTCACCTATTTGGGCAACATCAAAGATAAAAGGGTAGTATTATATGGAGATCAAATGAGTATGGATGATATGGAGAAGTGGAAGGTTGAATAAAATGATGCACCTAATGATCTTCCTAAAATGAGTGAGAGGGAGATCCAATACATCTATGCAGCTCTTGTAAATTGTAAATACACAAGTGCATCCCTAGAGAAAGATATCACCAACTCGGTAAGTAATTGTAAGCACTTGCACCTATCTTCCAAGAAAGTAATAGAAATACGTCATCTCCCCCTACTTGGGAAATGAGCTCGCTCGAATATATAACTGATGTTTTGAATTATTGATAGGAAATTATTAGAGCTAAAGGGATTGCTATTGGAATAAATTCAATGATATCTAAGGAGACATTAAAATAAGATATTGCAAACCCCTCAAAAGAGATAAATTTGATTAATTCATATCTCAATGCAATTAGGAGAGGTGTGGGA
>JASDQU010103667.1:34962-46068 GCA_032191745.1 Picea mariana
AATGATTATCTCTCTTGTTTCACTGATCCGAAAATGATCTTTAAAGACTTGGTTGAGTTTTAAGCATATGTTCAATTACCATTTATGAAATTAATAGAAGAAGAAGATCTTAATGAAATAATCTTGCAGCCATCATAAATATTACAGATTAGAAAGTAAGCATAAAGAACAACAAACCATAACAACAAGGTTGTTAATGGAGTTTGACAAGATTGCCTACATCTCCAGGCCTTTGTCTCAGTGGGAGGTTTTCTTATTTCTCTTCAATGCTTCAAAAGTACATCAGAAATGTATCAAAAAGATTAAAATCTAGTTTGTTTGTGTTTTTCTCGACCTCAAGAATCCAACACAACTGACGGCACTGAAAAAGGTTGAGCGTAGCTCCCAGAATTGGCCTCTAAAGTTCGCTTCCGCAATTGATTCCCTCCATAAAAATGGCTTCAAGCTTCACAAAATCATCATCATTTTGCTAATTTGAACCTCTTGGTTTTTCAAAAACCTCTTCTTTATATAGGATTTTAGTTGGGGATCCTATCCCAACTTCCTCCCAAAATATGGCCTCAAAAAGGGCTCCAGATCCTCAGTTTTGGGAAAACATCTCCCAAAATTAGCATAAAAAATCCAAAAAACCCATATAATATGGTTTTAAACCCACAAATTGGCAAATTGGGTACGAAACTCCTTTTCTACAGGCCCCTGGGCATGTGGAGCACACCATATGGCCATGTGTTGAGCACTGGCCCCTAAAATCTTGTGCTAACCCCCCTTTCTAGGTTGCATGAGAACGCCATATGGCCAGGTGCCAACCTCCCTCGTGCCCAAAAATTTGGCTTCACCCCTGGTCTATAGCTCTGGTTGCGTGGGGCACCATGTGGCCTCGTGTTGGCCCCCTCCGATCGAGGCTTAGCCCTAAACCTACGCACCATTCCAACTTAAATAAATAATACACCACATGGTTTAACAAGTGGCATGTGTGCCCAGGTGGCTAGCGCATTGTGGTTAGTCCATTGCCTCACTTGGAGGTCAAGGGTTTGAATCCCTCGGAGGTGGAATAAATGTTTTTTACACAATCCACATTGGCTAAATCCGGGGTGCCACTTGGCACCCTATGATTGGGCCACATGTCACCTCTATATTGGGCCATACAATCCAATAAACATGCACAGTCACCTGCCATGCCATTGTCGTACAACCACATGTCATACTCTGAGCCTGTCATGTTAGTGTTCATACAACCAAGTCACCTTCCCAGTCAGCGACCATGTCAAAATCCGTACTTCACAGTTATCTTGCCACGTCAAGATATATACTGCCACCTATCATCCGTACTACCATGTTTTTGCCTCTCATTGGTCCACGTCAAAATTTCATACAACCACGTGTCACGTCCATACAGTGCCACGTGTCAATTTTGGATTGGTCCACATAAGCCTCTGAAAATGCCAAAAATGAGTGACATATGTCACCTCCTCGTGCTGCCACATGTCCCTACTGACATCATCATGATGTACTACTGATGTCATCATGACGTACTACTGATGTCATCATTGAATTTGACCTTTGATTGTTGACTTTGATCAATTGACTTTTTACCTATTTGGGAAATCGATCAGAACACGATAAATTTCGCATACGGTGTCCATATTTGGAAAAACTCATATGGCCGAAATCGACAGGATGAGCCCGATGCAATGGTGTTGTTTTCGTTTGATTTCGAGAACTTTGATTTTTAGGCCTTCCTGGATCCATTTGGGATCATGCCTCCCCACTAAGACCTTTTGTCCCTCCAAAAGGATATTAACCATTCATCAAGTGTGGGATAGGCCACCCCACTTGTCCTTTGTATTTAAACTATATCCTGTGCGCCTGTCGCATCATAATCAATTGCAAACCAATCATGACAACTGAGAACATTTTGTTAGCCATTTTAACTCATTCACATCTTACTGAAGCCACTACCATCCATGTTGAAAACATTAGCAACGATAACATAAAAAATATGACTGCAAATGAACTAATATGTTTGATGTGCTTGCAGGACATTAGCTTATCTTGAAGCAAAGTATGATTGAATTTCCATTATACAACCATCTCATGTTCATGCTTAAGATCAACTTCTTTACTTGGCACAATTATAGGTGTGTTTCTTGCATAAGTTTCCTTCCTTAATTGTCCCATTGTTTGAAGAGATTGTTTTCTTTTATGTGATGAGCATGTACAACATATTCATTGCCTTCTTTATTTAAGTGTTATTGATTTTGTTCCCCGTATAATATTTCTTTGCGATCATACAAATAAGGGTTGCCTAAGACCATTCCACATTCATTTAGTGGCACCACATCACACATTACCTCATCCACAAACTTTGATGAAATTGCAAACTTTAAAGTGCATTGCTTTGTTATGTGCAATTTATGATTGTTACTTATCCATTTAAGTGAGTAAGGTTTATGATGTAGCTTAGTTGTCAATCCTAATTGTTTAACCACTTCCTCTGAAATCAAGTTAGATTGAGATCCACTATCTATCAATGTATAGATCTTAGTATGTTTCATTATGACCCTTATGTGAAACAACTTACTTCTAGAATCATATCCATCACCAATTTCTCTAATTTTAGTCTCATCACTTGAATCATATCTCAAGTCTGTTGGTCGTGTTGCTATTGCAACTTTTTGCCTCCCTTTCCTCTCTTTGAACCACTTCAGTCTTTTCTCTAGACGCAATTGCCAGCAATGGTCATCATCATGCCCTTATTTCTTGCAATGCTTGCAAGAGAGCTTCCCTTCCTTCATGGTCATTGAATTTGCTTTCTTTCCATTCCCCTTTCTTTTGTCTTCTTTCCAACAAAGGACCGGAGTGGTAAAATCAACTCCAATACACCATATTCCTTTGAATTCTTGTATCCTTGCAATACACCATGGAATTGCAAGTTTACTTTTGCTATGATGTTTTGAGACCTTTTTTATGCTACGATGTATTACACCTTTTGAAACTTTGGAAAATTGTCAATGATGCAATGTCTCATGACTTATTTCAAAACTTTGTAAATTGAGTTTGTTCTGATATTTTGCAAGAAAGGAAACTTTGAAGAGAAGCAAAACATTTCAAGGCTTGACAAAAATGACGATAGTGAGAGATGGTAAAAAAATCCAAAATTTGAGAGGTCCAGTCAAAAGTCATTAAAATCATGAACAATATTGTTATTAGAACTCATGCCATCTTGTTGTAGGATTCATTAAAAGAAAAAACACATAAATTTYTTCACATTAGTATATGTACAAGTTATATTCTTTTGAACTCAAAGAAAAAAAAGATAGGAGGGGCCACAGATTTTTGCTCGAATTACATGACAAAGGTAAAAATAAAGGGTAAGTTGTTTCTTTCTCAACATATGGTGACACACTGAGTGAAACCATGGATCTCTGCAAATTAKTTGTTGGATAGCACACATCCTAAGGAGAAAATAATTACCTTGCATGAAGAATATTATCTTCAATCCCTTRGGKTCCCATGAGTACTTGTCCTTTCAATCATTTGTATGRAGGCCCAATTCCAAGTTTGAGTAACTAATTAGCCCAAGCCACAAGGCTAGATTGATGGAGTTTGTTCCTTGACTTAGTTTATCCCAATATGACAACATAGTAAAACATAATTACCGACTTAACGAGAACCGTGACCTCAAAACGAGAACTCTAGCCCTTAAAACCCATATTTTTGTGTAAAAAACATGAAAATCAACCCCCAAATCAAAAAGTGGTGCTACCAGTAGCACCATTTTTTTAAACGGGGTCAAAATTACAACATTTTTCAAACATGGCCTTCGAAACTCAGACAGTAGCTCAAAAAAACCTTAAAATCAACACCTAAATCAAAAAGTGATGCTACGTAAAACAAAATGTTTCTTCCTAAACGTGAAAATCATAGCTCTTTATGACCTAATTGAAATTGTGATATTGACAACAAAACCCTACGTAAATAAACAACCCAAAATTGGACCCCAAATGGTCACTTGAAAATTTATTTACAATTTTATTTTTTATTTTTTTAATTAACATTAAAAAATAAATAAATAGAAAGAACAAAAACTTCGCAAATAATTTTTTTTTAAATGACCAAAAAAACACATTTAAAAAAAATATTTCTATATTCAATTTAAAAATAAATAAAATTAAAAAACAAAGTGAAAAAGAAAAATAACTAAAAAAAAAATTCTTCCAAAAACAATAATTTAATTTTTTTATATATATTTTTTGTACAAAAGAATCATTAAAAAACGTTTAAAACTAAATTAAAAAAAAACTTGAAAAAGTCAATAAAAAACAAAATTCAACAAAAAAATGTCTAAATTAAAAAATATTAAAAAATGTTAAACTAAAACTTTAAAATTAAAATAAAAGACAAAAAATTCAAAAATATATATTTAAAAAACAATATTTAAATGAAAACAAAACAATTTTAATAAAATCAATAACTAAAGAATAAAAAGAAAATTTTAAAATCAATTTTAAGATAAACTTCTAAGCATACTTAAAAAAAATGAAAACCAAAATTTAAAAAGAAAATTAAAAGAAATATTACAATACAAAAACTATCAATTTTAATTGAAGCTAAAGTAAAAAAATAGAAAAACGTAAATATAAACAAATTTAATAACATTTAAAACAAAAAAATAAAAATAAAAATAAAAATAAAAATAAAAATAAAATACAATTTTGCAATTGAAATAACATAAAATTTTAATTAAAATTAAAACCCCCAAAAATAAATACAAACCTATATATTATTGGGGTGTCATGGGGGGCGATGCCGAGCATCGCCCCATCCCTCACAAGCTAAGCCTTGGTCCCATGGGGCCAAGGCTTAGCCCCTGGGGGCAAGGGTGATGCCCGACATCACCCCAACCCTCCTTGTTGTCAACAATAAAAATTCATCAAGGTCTCTTGATTGCTAGATCTTGCAGGTGACTCGACTCCATCACATCCATTCGTTCCTGTCAGGCTGTACTTAGGTACCTTGACACTCATTTCCATCACTGGAGTTATATGTGGAGACTATATGGTTTATGGAATCAACAACAATTTAAAACAATCATTTTCATGTTCTAAAGTTTCCTATAACAATAGTTCAACAATATGTCTATACATTGTTCCAATAAAAGATTATCATTCAATAGCAACATGGCTTATGTAGTGGTGGTCATCATAGTTCCTTTCCCAATAACTAATAGATTGAGATCAACAATCATAGTCAACATTAGCCTTGGTTACTTTTTAGAATTTCAAAGTGTTATCTTAGTTCCATTGCACATCATTTTCATATTATATTCTCTCTTCTTGGTTCTTGCATCTTTATCATAGAATATCAATCTAAGCTCCATATGAAGAAATGAAGAATTTGATTAGAAGAAAAGAGCTTGAATGAATATTACATAATAATGCTATATTTTGAAGTCTCCATGAGGTTCATTTCTAATTCAAATTGGAAGTGAAAAGAAGGCCAAAAGATCATCTACTCCTACAAATCCTAATATCAATCCAACATTACTTCAATAGCGGTCCAAATAATTCCTACAAAGACACAAGATCATCAATATCTATTTCAATCAAAGGAGAATATCACATGTACATGTCAGCACACACAAAGTAGGATCATTAATATAGCTGAAGGTCACAAGCAATTTGAAAATTCGACAAGAACACTTCTTCCATGGTATAAAAAGTTTGCTTATCAAAGATCATATAGATATTTTAAAGGAGGCTAAATCATTCAAATTTCTAGAGGAAAATAAGATAAGAAATTATTAATACAAAGAAGACAATCATCAGTCCATAGGAAACAATTCACATTGAGTTGTTTTTCAAATAATTACAGGAACCACCCAGATCCTGTAATAGTTTATAATTTGTGGAAAACATTGAAGACAAGGGTTCAAACATCAGATTTCAGAGGCCATTTACAAAAAAAATTTATCAACAACATGGTCTTCTTTGTTTATTAGAATAGTTCATATTTTCAAATGGTGAATTCTTGCAAGAAAATCTGATTTTATTTTTGAGTCTTCAAGATATTTTTAACTTATGATCAACATAGAGGAACAACAGTCTAAATTTTCAAATGTTATATTTGTATGCTAGTTTAAATTTGGTTACAAAGAATTTCTTTAACTAAAGTTAGTATCACAAGTTCCAAGGGTGGATGGCCGAGGATGAAGGGTTTCTTTTTGAATTTGCTATATGGCGGGATACCCGATTTAGTAGTTCTTCTCTTGTTATGCTGGCTATCATGGTAGTTTTCTGATTTTAGTAATTGGTTATCTTGTTTTTTGGTGTTCTACTAGGCCTGTTCTTGTGGGGAGACTTAAGTTGACTCTGCTAGTTTTGGAGGCTAGTCTCTTGTATCTGGTTTAACTTTTTGGGTTTCTGTATTTGTCGTTTTGCTTAGCCTGCTGTCTTGGGGGAACCTTGTGTTGTCTCCTCTAGTTCTGGTGGATAGTCTTTTTGTGTCTGGGTTCCTCTTGAAGGTTTCTTCTTAGCTTAATCTTTGGGGGGTCCACAGATTGTTCATTATATCTTCTGGATTCATACTTAATGTCATAAGATGGTTTTTTATTATCCTTTATTTCCTCAGTTTTTGGGAAGCCTTGGAGGTAGGGGTCCACGATTCGTGATTGGACTGTAGATTTAGAGTTGGCAGAGATCGGATAAGGTGGCAAGCTCTTAGGATGGAGTTTGAGCACAATGGTTTTCTGGGCGCATCAGACGAGGAGGACTGGGACCGGGAGGGTCTTCTCAAGACTATAGATGAGCTATGTCGTATTAAGGCTGGTCATAGGAATTTAGTTAACCATTTATTTCCCTTGGAAAAGACGCTTCCAAAGACATCATCACCAAGTATACCTAGTAAAACATACACTGGAAGTGTTGTTTTTAACAAAAATCCTTTTGTTTCTGAAGGTGTTATGTTTGTCATTTCTAATCAGGCACTTGGTGGTGAGGATTTTGTTACAGGTACTAAGATTGGAAGCACCTCAAATTTGGTGAACACAAGGATTTCTAAGGGTCCATCTTTAGCCTGCACTCGAAGAGGACCTGTGATTTTAAAGGATTCTATAACAAGGAAGGAGGATAAATCTTGGAAGCCAAAGAAAACGTGACGCCGCCTGGTCATTGGCATGGATGTTGGGCTTGAGAAGACGTGTCAACTCTCATTGTGCACCCTGGTAGGTAGATTTTCTTATAAACACAAGTGTAATATTACCTTCACATATTGAATGAAGGAGGTCTGGCAACCTCGGCTTGGATATTCGACCTATATGACTCTACCAAGAGGATGGTTTAGTTTGCTCTTTAAAACCCCTGAGGATGCTGAGTGCATTTTAAAATTTTTTTGGGATTATAAGGGCGACAACTTATTGCTGAAACAATGGAGGACAGGGCTTGACCCTGCAACTAAGTACTTCAGTTTCATGCACATTTGGGTGTTGCTACCAGGGTTGCCTTTAAATATTTGGAATACACCAGCGCTAACAGACATCGGTAATATCCTTGGTCACTTTCTAAAAATTGATGAAGCATGTCTACTTTCGACAGACAAACGAATTGCGTGAGTTTTGGTCGAACTGGACCTGCATGCTGGATTGATGGATTCCATTGAACTGGAGTGGAGAGGCCATGTATCGGTTCAATGTCTGGATTATCTTGGTCTGCCATTTAGATGTACCTTCTGCAGGTGAACGAGACATTTGAGGAATCATTGTCGTATTGATTTTTGCCTCTCCAAGGAGGAAGTTGATCAGTTTCCTGGTTCAAAGGACCTGACTTATATCGAGGAAAGCTCAGAGGAACAGGGTTCGATGGGAGGTGGTGATACAATGGGATTGGATGAGCCTCAGGTTGGCGCCACAAATACCCTCATTAGTAAGCTCAAAATTTATTGTCCATCTCTTTTCTTTAAGCTCTCTTTGTGGGAAAGGGATTTCTTGGAAAATTCTGTATTACTACATACAGTCTCGTCAGTTGTTATCGAGAAGGGGATGGAATCGACTGAATTTGATGTGGCCTTAGGAATTCTTGATCAGAATTTGCCTCCTTCTACTAATGTTTCCACTGCTTCCAAGACTTTAGCTCCTATGGATCCATCACCCATGGATTTGATTTCTCAGGCTATCGCTTCTCATTCATTTCCTGTTTTGGATCCGTCATTTGCCTCTGTGGCTAAGTCTTTAGTTCCTACTCTACGGGAGAATACCAGGTTGGTTCCTCTTCAGAATTTTTTGGGATTGACCACTTATGTTAACCCGAGCTGTGACTCTAGTGGTGATTTGATTTTTGATAGACCGGACCTTGGTAGAAAATTGGTCTGGTCGAGGGGTCTGGCTTCTGAAGTATCTCCTATTAAAACTAAGAGTACTCGGAAGAAACAAGAGTTTGGATATTCTTCTTTAGATAAACCTGCTACTTCAACTTTGGATTTGGGGGCACTTAGAGGCATGAAATCCCTGGCCAGGGATAAATCATGATCCTCCTCACCCTAAATATTAGAGGTGTGGGGGGTCCCCTAAAACTACCCTCCATGAGAAGTTTATTATCTACCACAAATCTGGACATTATCTTTCTTCAGGAGACCCTAGTTGACGAAGACAACACCGACAATTTTATGTTTTCCTTGTGTCCCACCTAGATGTACACTGTTGTGAGCTCTGTGGGGAAGTCAGGAGGCCTTTTGGTGGCGTGGAATACCAATATAGTGGACCTTCATCCATACTTATGTGATGTTGGTATTTTATTGACAGGTGTTCATATCCCTGAAAAAAGAAGGATTAGCTTGATAAATGTTTATGGCTCGTGATCCAGCTACATATTGTTCTGGGAGATTTTGGAAGCTAATGGACTTCTTGATCTAGGTAATCTTATAATAGCGAGAGATTTAAATTTTTCTATGGGTCTTGATGAAGTCTGGGGGGTATCGGCCTTGATAGATTCTTAGGTGACTTTTTTCAGAGATCTATTTCTGAGACATCATTTAATTGATGTTAAGCCTCCTAAGGTGGTACCAACATGGTGCAACTGCAGATTCGGGGTAGACGGTATTACAAAAAGGTTAGATAGGTTTTACGCTTCAACAAAGCTTCTAAATTAATCAAATTTTTTTAGATCTTGGGTCAATCATCCTTACATTTCCGACCATGCCCCAGTACTTTTTCAGTTGGATTATGGTATCAAGTTTGCATACTATCCCTTCAAGTTTAATTCGGCTCTGTTAAAAGATGAACTATTTGGTGAACTGGTAAGAGAAGTGTGGAATGCATAGCAAGAATTCACGAGAGTTGGGGCACAATCAAAGTTAATTGGGAAGTTAAGCATTCTAAAATCTAGGGTGAGAAAGTGGACAACAGTTAAGAAGAAAAGAGAACAACAGACTTATAATCAGATAGAAAATGAAATTGTTACTCTTATTAAAGAGAGTCTTGTTTTTCCAATAGCGTCTGAACCTATTAATCGTCTGAAATTTCTTGAGAATGAAAGGAATAGGATGTTAATGGATGAGGAGGAATTATGGCACCAAAAGAGTAGGGCTACTTGGATCCGATTGGGTGACAAGAATACAATTTTTTTTCATAGGTTTGGCAGCTTTAGGAGAAACAAAAAACACCTTTGGGAAGTCAAGGATGATTCTGATCATGTGCATACGGGGCAAGAGGCTATTAAGTCAAAATCCATGAGACATTTCAGCTCATTTTATAAAGATTCCCACAATTCGATTGTGGATCAAATAGAATCAGTTTGTTTATGCCCCAGGTGGACTATAGAGGAGGAGGTACAAATGCTTGAAAAGCTGGTCATGAAAGATGAGATTCTTGAGGTCTTGAGGGGTTTTACCAAGGACAAGAGTCCTGGTCCTGACGGGTGGACATTGGAGTTCTTTTTGCATTTTTTTTACCTGATTGCTGATGATATTTTGGAGGCTGTTGAAGAATCACACTTATCTAGTATGGTAAATAGATCTTTAAATTCGAAGTTTATTTCTCTAATCCCAAAGTTTAATGGTTCAACATCTTTTGGTGACTTTAGGCTGATCACCTTATGTAATCTTTATTACAATATTCTTTCTAAGATTCTAGCCAAACGGATCAGACCTATTATGTCCCGTACTCTCTCAGAAGAAAATTTTGGGTTTTTAAAAGGCAGGCAAATCATTGACGCTATAGGTACAGCGCATGAGTGTATTCAAAGCATAAAGGAGAAAAATTTTCAAGCTTTGATCCTCAATATTGGCTTGAAGAAAGCCTATGATTGCATAAGTTGGGACTACATTAGACTTGTTCTTCTTCAATGTGGCTTTGGTCTTCCGACGACCAAGTGGATTATGGGGCGTATTTCTTCGACCACCTATGTTGTCCTTATTAATGGTGAGCCTATTGATTTCTTCAATGGGGGAAGGGGTATTAGACAGGGGTGTCCACTGTCACCTCTGCTCTTTATTTTAGTTATGGAAGGCTTGAGTCTTGCATTAAAAAAGTGACAAGGGGAAGGTCTGGTGACATGTATAAAGGTAACTAGACTCTTACAGATTCTCCATCTCCTTTTTGTAGATGATATTCTCATAATGAATAATGATTCTGTTAATGAGTGGTTGGAGATACAAAATCTCTTGGATATCTTCTGCAATGCTATAGGGTTGATGATTAATTCTCAGAAAACATCCTTTTGTCAGTTTGGAGTGCAACCAGCTGTCTTGGACTCTATAATTTTTTTTTTCCTTATATAGTTAATCACATTGCAAACAGATTTAAGTATTTGGGTTATATTTTGAAAGCTGACAAGTTCAAAGCTAAAGATTGGGATTGGATGTTATCCAAATATGAAAACAAAATTAACCATTGGTGCAATCGATGGTTGACTGGCTTTGGTCAAGTCTATATTGGAAAGCCAACCTATTTATTGGCTGGCCTTGGTAAACATTCCCTCCTCGGTCCTCCACAGAATTCAACAAGCCATCTACAACTTTATTTGGAATGGGAATCGTAAAAGAAAAGGCTTTCATTTGTGTAGTTGGCACTATATTGCTTGGCCGAAGAGATTTGGGGGATGGTGGCTGTGGAAT
>JASDQU010103667.1:46088-62942 GCA_032191745.1 Picea mariana
CAAACAGATTTAAGTATTTGGGTTATATTTTGAAAGCTGACAAGTTCAAAGCTAAAGATTGGGATTGGATGTTATCCAAATATGAAAACAAAATTAACCATTGGTGCAATCGATGGTTGACTGGCTTTGGTCAAGTCTATATTGGAAAGCCAACCTATTTATTGGCTGGCCTTGGTAAACATTCCCTCCTCGGTCCTCCACAGAATTCAACAAGCCATCTACAACTTTATTTGGAATGGGAATCGTAAAAGAAAAGGCTTTCATTTGTGTAGTTGGCACTATATTGCTTGGCCGAAGAGATTTGGGGGATGGTGGCTGTGGAATCTGTTTAGTTTCAGTCGGGCAATGGAAACAAATACCTTGTGGAGGGATATAATGGTGGAGGGTTTATGGCATCAAGTAATTAAAGAAAAATATCTATCGTCTTTGTTAGTTTAGCATTGGCTCACGATGATGCCGGTTTTTGGAATGTCTGGTTCACAGACTTGGAAATACCTTCTGAAATCAATGTACATTTTGTTGCACTGGATGACCTGGTACCCAGGTTCAGGAACTCTGTTTGTTATTGGGAGAGAATAGATTCTTGGTTTGGGAGAATCGACTCTTTTGTCTGAAGATCTAATCATGGCTCTAAACCACCGTGGGACCAACTATTTATTTCAAGCTCAGGGAGTGCCGAGACCTGTAATCTTCGGGACCAATTGGGTTACTAGTGAGGAATTGGACTTATCTGGGGCTCTAGCAGAGGAATAGCAGGCGTATAGAAGTGTGATTATTAGCAGTGGCATACAACTTCAACACAGACCAGACGTCCTGAAATGGATCATAGGTGATACATTGGGTAGACTCACTGTTAAAAATGCATACGAGGCAACTAGAAGTAAGAAATATGATTTTGTGACTAGTGGATGGAGAAAGGTTCTCTAGAATTGGGAATGCTCGCTAAAATTAAAACTGTTTTCCTGGTTATTTGTGGAAAATAAAGTGCTAACATGGGATAATCTGCAATGTAGGGGTTTCAAAGGTCAGAGCCTTTGTACTTTGCGTAATCATGAGTCAGATTTATTGTATCATTTGTATGTAGAATTCCCTTTCTCCAGGGAGGTTTGGTTTAGAGTAAGTCAAAATTTAATGCTTCCGAGTCTGTGGTCCAGAAACTCTATTCCTGAATGTTTTAAGAACTGGAAAAATCTGAAAACTAACCATCCCAATCTCCAGGCCTTCATATGTTGGGATACTTGGCTGGAAAGGAATCGCATGATTTTGAGAATAGGAAGCCATCAGTTCACAAGGTGGTTATTATGTCTCTATCAGTTTCGAAAGATTAAAGGCAGACTATTAGAATAAAACAGATTCAGAGCATTACAAAGTATCCTATGGCCAGGTGCTTGACTGGGTGGTTTTATGGTATGGCTTGTGCATCTAGTCTTTACAGTGGCGTTGGAGGGGTCATTAAGATAAATGATAACATAATTTACAAAAGGGTTTTCAATTGCGGTCTAGGTACCAACACCAGAGCAGATTTGCTTGGAGCATGGGATCTTCTTTCTCTTGTTGTCCGACTTGACATCTCAGAGTTATTTGTGCAGGGTGATTCTTGAATTATTATTGTCTGGTTGATTGGAAAGGGCCATATTCAAGTTATATCCCTGGAATGCTTGAAGGACAGGATCTTCGAGCTCAAAAATTGCTTCCGGTTGATATCCTTTAAGAATGTGTATCATGAAGAAAATTCTGATGTGGACATCCTGTCTAAAAAGGCTCTTCTTAGGTCCCCTGGGAAAATAGAATATTTCCAATCTTTCGGGGATCATGAAGGCCCACATATATTCTTAGATCTTTTCTAGCCCATGAGACCATCGTCTTTGTCTCTTTTGTTTTGAAAGTCTATAAGGAAATAGGCTCTAGAGTGTTTTGACTAACTGTATTGAGGTCTAAAGTTAGGTTGTCATTGATGACATTTTGATGGGTAGTTGTATCTACCGGTTTTGAGAATCATTTTAGCAGCTTTGATGAAGTTTTCAGAGAATGTTATCATGTAATGAACAATTTATAATCTCTATGAAAAAAAATTTGTAGAAAAAAAAAGTTCCACATACAGATAAACACAAAGACTTTCTAAAAGGATTTGATGTACAACATTGACAAGGAAACATTCAAGTTGCAGAATTCCAAAGGAAATCATTTGAATAGACTAGTGAATTAAGACACCCAAAAAACATACATTTAACAAACACATCTAAGGAGCAGACAATCCAACAACATTCAAGAAACCTACAACCATCAGAGGAACATTCTAGTTGCATCAACATTTGATACACCAAGATTTGATAACTTTTGTTTAATTATTTAGAAAGTAGAATATAAACTGCAATTCACTTTTTAAAAATCCTTTATGGTCTTTTTCTCATCCCTACACTACCTATCATTTCAAACTACCTATCATTTCACTAACCATCCCTAGATTACCTATTATTACACTACCTCCACTACCTATCATTACACTTTCCATCCCTAGATTACCTATTATTACACTACCTCCACTACCTATCATTACACTTTCATCCCTATGCTACCATCATTCTACTACTATCCACACATTATTATATCTATCCCTTTTCATTCCATTTCTCCATATCCATTACTCTATAGTTCTCTAATTTTCATCATACTCAATTCCCTACATATCTCCTATCTCATTTAATTTTAAATACCAACATAACACCTATGGTTGTATGACCCAATATACCTTCTTACAAGAACTCATCACATTTGGTAAAACCTCGAATTACTTATATTATTGAGCCAAAAAATTAAAAATTCATGGAAGCATTCAACAAATATTGTTGCAAGGTTGTGGGATAGCGTACATAGAGGATAATTTAAGGCTGAAAACAAGGAGTCCTGAAATTGAAATATGGAAATAGAAGGTTTCATTGCCTACAAATTCCATAGAGGAAAATCATAAGGTACATGAGAAGGTTTCAAAGCCAAAAATGAAGAGTCCAATTGCAAAATTGAATGAGTTTGAATATGGAACTTGAAGATTGAAAGGAGAGGGTTTTTCAAAGCCTACAAGAAAATCTCCATAGAAGAAATAAGGAGAAACAACATGCTAGCAAATATAGATCAACCCTTAGCAAGATAGAATTTTTAATTTATGAAGTGTACCAAGTTTGACGGGCGCAACTTTAGGGTTTGAATTTCACAAAATTTGGGATAAAATGCGTTGTAAGGGTTAGATGAAAGCTACAAGAAGAGGAATTTGAAGCTATAGGTGACCAATCGAGCCACTACTTCACACAGAGAAAGACAAAACTCGGGGCTGAAGGTAGAAATTGTGAAGACAGAGGTTTTGAAACCAACAGGGGCACACAAAAATCAAAGAGTTAGATATAGTTTCACACTCAATAGAGGTACTTTTATATTTGCAATCTTATTTTCAATTTAACATTATAAGTTATCATTTTAAATTATGACAGTCTCTAAATCTACTTAAATGATTGGAATCAAATTTGAAGAGCAAATTTTAGGATTTGTACAACCTAAAATCCAGTTATGTCGCCAAAAACATACAATAACTAGTTTTATGATTTCACCAATCTAAAATCCACTTATGTCGCCCAACCAAAAGGATGGATCTATATTTCGTAGTTTAAATGTTTTAAGTTTTAGTTTTTTTTGGGTGATATTTTTCATTTAATTTTGTTCGAAATTCGGTTGAGAATTTGTTGGATTTACAGATTTGAGTGGTTGATTCTGTATCAATTTCTGAATTTGGAAATACAATTTAAATAACATAAAATCTTGAATTCATGCAGATTTATGTCTTCTAGACAAAAAAAGGTGAAAACCTAAAACAATTAGACAACACCTCTATGAATATCCAGATAAAGTGTTCAAAATTAATGCACAGTGAAAAAAAAAACTTCAACCATCCCCCAATGACATTGTACTTCACTTTAATCCATTCGTAACCAATAGAGCATGAGCCTTACTAGGTTCCAGTCAATATGTTAATATTTGCATGAGAGTAGCTAGGTGCTATACAACCCATGGAGAAGATGTTGTCAAGTTAGCTTTATGTTAGATTAGATAACAATATATTAAAATAATAATAATACTAAAAATAAAAAGGGCTCAATTAAAAATAATTAAATAACTATGTATTTATATATTTACATAACGACATATAAATTAAAATTTATATATTAAGAAATTTGATTTATCTCTGATAAATTCGTTTTTAAGATGAATCTACTATAATTTATAGAAGTTTTAAAGATTTTTCTTTTATTTTTATTTTTTGAAGATAAAATGATATTAAATATAAAGTCAATATTATAATGAGAATAAATTCACAATCTTTATAAAGGTTAGCAAAAAAATTTAAACCTGTTTTTAAAATTAGTTATATTTAAAATTATATTAATGTTTTATTATTATTAAGTTATTAAATCATGTTGATTTATTTGTATTAAAAAATTAAATATTTACATTCATAAACAAAATATTTAAATGTCAAATTACATTTTCTTAACCGTCTTGTGTGCATAAACAAAGCAAAAACATATATATTAATGATACAAATAACGTGTTGATTTATAGATTATTATTAGTCCCTGCTGTAGGCATAGAGGGACTATAGCGATCGATAAATCCTTGACCTCATATTAGATTGTGCATTGACCACAAATATTTCCATATTATCTATTGTTGGAACCAGGGAAATGAAAACATCGATTTTTATATAATAGAAAGTACCATGTTTGTCAAGATCTGATTGGACAACGGATTGGAGGTCTTATTCCCAGCTTTGCTATTTCCAATGTTATGTATGTTGCCATATCCAAAGTATTTGATCGTATATGGTATTTTTGAATCATATATTTTCTTATGCATTGGTCGAAGGTGGATTAATGCTAGCATTAGTTTGAATGTTTCCTTTATCATTTTATGCTAGCTAGAATACATTCTCTAGCATATTACTATGTGTGATTTTGGCTTTATTGTTACGTGCTTCGAGAGAACAGGCCTGCCACACTGCATTTTTTCTTAAATGTTTGCACAGGGCTATGCCCTTCGACGGTCCTGACAGTATTTAGTGTTTACCTAATAGGTCTGGCAGCCTTAAATGTTTATTGTACAGATGCATTGCAATACCGTTTTGTTCACTGCTTCGTTCGATGGTTCTTGTTCTTGTTTGATTCAACTTTGCAAAGTTGAGGTCCTACAATTGCAGTTGGACCTCTTCGTGGTTGTTCACTAGTTTGCTGTTCTTCAACTTTGCAAGTTGTTGGACCTATTGTTGCGGTTTCCAGTTTTCTTAGGGATGAGCTCTTGTCATCCCTTGTTGATGGGTAAGTTTCCCTGTTGTTGCTATTTTTCAATGGTGGGAGTCCCTACCTCCAAATTCTATTGCAGACCATCTTTGTCTGTGCTTTTAATTTCTTTTCCTGGAAATCATGCGTCTTCATATGCCGGTTTCCGCTTCCATAGCTATTTCGAAAATTTCAATCCAAATGGGTTTACCATCCGCCGGAGTGTAGACGCAGGGAAGGCTTTTATTCTGTGGGTCAGAAAACTGCGCCCACCTGTTGTCTTTCTGCTGAGTAAATTCATGGTGTTATTTATTTGCATTATTTCTTTTGTTTGGTTCACTTTCCAGTGTGGGTTTGTTTTCTTGTCATTTGCTATGGGGACTAGGGGGGATTGAAGTTGAGAAGAAGAAGGTTGAAAGATACATACAGGGATTGGTACCCAGTTCCACGCTTGTAGTTTCCCTATTTTGCTTTCCTTTCTTTTTGTTGCTTTTATTTATTTTTCCCCTTTTCTTTGTTTTCATGCAAACTAAAAGTATCTAACAAACAACTTCAAAATTATAGTTCAAAATATGAAAGAATTAATAGATGTTGAGTCGTATGAAATAGATACACAATCTATTGTACATGACAACATTGACATGGTTTTTCATAGAAATGGCCTTTTTAGATTGGATGCATTCTCGTATACTGTAGGGGATTGCCTTTTCGATACATTTCAGGTTCTATTTCATTTCCAGTATTCGTCGACCGAGCTAGACAATGGATTGCTAGATTATTTCTTGGGTTGTTTAAAAATGGCAACGTTGAGGCATTGGAGTCCTATGAATACAAACTGGAATCTGATTTTCTTCGGCAGTTACATGAAATACATGATGTTGCTACATATTTTTCAAAGATGCGGTTGTATGCATCTCCAGTTCTGCCTGCACATGAGAGGGGGAATTTGGGGAGATACATTTTGTATATGGTGGTTGTCTAACTGGCTCAATATATCAGTTGGAATATGGTCTTTGACAAGAAAAACAAGATATCTACTATTCAAAAAAACTGCATCTGACAATCCATATTGCATCTTGTTCCATGATGCCAATGTTGTCAGTGGTCATTATAAACCACGACTGTACAAAAAAATGTCCATATGCAATGTTGAAGGACCTCATATTTACTTGTCCCTCATTTGCAAAGACCTTGAATCGCAGTGGAAACAGATTATGCATCGCATAGATTTTCATGGTTTACTGCTGACAAAAAATGTTGTGTCTAGATGTGGAGATAGTCTGTTCAATGTAATTTGTTGTTTGGTAGCAGCGGAGTTCGATGTGCAGATTCTATGACTTTACACTGTACAATCCTTTTGCAATGAAATTATAGGCGGCAACCAATAGACTTTTAGTTGCTTGCATCAACACCTTTGGCCATATGTCCTAGAAAATAGGCCGGTAGTTGGAAGTTAGCAGGAATACCTTGTAAACCGTTTCCATATGAAAAAGGGAATGTGGAGGGTTGCAAATTCTGTTTGCAATGGTTGTCTATGATATTCAGAGTGAATATCCAGGTCTGGTCAGCCTTGCCAGATGGCACTGTCCATTCTTGGTCTAATGATTCAAATTACGATCGAATAATTGACATCCTCTCATTGAAAATAGATACAACACATATCCATTATGAACCTTTGCTTGGACATATCGGTGGTTCAGGGTTGAATGTCCATGCCACCCAAACTGCATCGAATCTCCTCCTAGTTGCGATATGGCCATAGAGGGCTTGGACAAAAAAACCATGCGTGAAATTCATCAYAGTTGTGATGAGGCCATATAGGGCTTAAAAAAAAAACGTAGAGTAAGTTATCACAACTTGAAAAACGTTATGTGTCAAATTCGTCCTAGTTGCCATCAACTCATCGTTCCCTTGGGCAAGAAATGTAGTGTAAGTTACTACAACTTGAAAAAGGTCATGCACGAGAGAAAAAAATACATTGCTACGGTTCCTTTTAGAGAGAAACTCACATATCACAATCTAAAGAAATTTTTTCATGTAGAACAGAACAGAAATAGGTATAGTTGCATATCCCAGAATGGTCATGCAACTGTGAAATTTCATGGGCTAGAAGCAACACCATGCACTACTACAAATGAAAACCAGGAAACAATTTCTACCCATACTTCCTTGCGAAAGAAAAATGCAAGACATACCTACACGAAACAAATTAAATACACTCATTCCATTGCATGTGCAATTTGTGAATAATTGAATTTATCAAAAGACAGTAAGTCTTTCATGCCTGTTTGCAAGCATAACACCTCCGCTTGACAGCACACGATAAACCATTTTCTAATGGAAAAAATTTTCTTCCATGCAAACTGTCGCTTGACAATGGAAAACAGCCACAGTTTGCAACCCCTGACCAAATAAGATGTAATACAACAATGCCAGATGTAAGTGCAATTATGGAACTTGAGGAGAGAATTTTGTCTCTGCAGATTGCATTTGCTCAAATTAGGCCTTGGGGCTATAAATGACCCTAGATGGGATTAACATGATCAATTATTAATGTTCCTGTTCAGTTGGACGTTGTGCAAAAAGCCTTGCCACAATTCATTAGCAATACAATGACAATTGTTGTGGCTCTGAAAAGATGCTTACGATAAAAAAATGCCTATCAGATAGGCAAAGTGCATGTGCATGCTGTTATGAAAGAATTAAAGGAATTATGTTCCAGGGTCCTCTACAAAGCACATAAAATTTGTATAAATGACAACTGGAACAATGTTCTTGCAAAAGAGGATGGCAACTTTGTAGACACTCTCGAAAATCCTAGTGAATTTGATAGAAGTGATGAATTGGAGAATGAAACACCTGCTAAGACATTGGTGCATAGATTCACTGATTCATAGTGCATTCATGACTTGCAAGACAAGATTGTTGAAATTGCACCTGCTGAGGGGCAGCGTCCACTTGGAATATTCAAGGACAAATTTGTTGAGGAAATGAACTTTCCAACACTATTCTATGGAGATCCATGTGCCACTGATATTACAGAACGATTCAGTTATCATAAAACAGTCTGATGGGAGCTGCTACATTCAAGCGGTTACTTCTCCTGTCACATAACAAATTTGTTTTTCAAAACAATGCGCATAATAATAGAGAAAGTTATCTCCTGCATGTGGGTTCGAATAAGAAAAGGCTAGTTACAAGGAATAAAGTTGTTGGCCAAGGATGTGAAGTACAAAGTAAACCTAGAAAAAATTCTGAAATCTGATATTGGATACATAGATTTCAAAAACATTCGCACCTCTCTTGACTATTTGCAACAAAACAAAAAAACAATTTTTGCAATGATCTGACAATTGGGCCTGCCAACATTTTTCATCACATTGGTAGGATCCATTGGTAGCTACCATATCTAACCTGGATAGGAACAGGAAACGTAAAAAGGAAACCGATACACTAGAAAATAATGACATTGACTACCTCATAAGAAAAGACCTAGTGACATGTACTCGCTACTATAGACATAGAATAAATGCTTTGAGACAATTGATATGCCATGATGAAACGTTTTTCGGAAATATATCGGACTACTTTTTTGTGACTGAATTCCAGAATAGGGGAAATGAACATGACCACACACTGTTGTGGATAGAGGGTGCACCAGTCTATGGAGATGATAACAATTCAGAGATCGAACAATTTGTGGATAGGTACATAACATGCAACATATATCATTTGGATCCAAAACTTGCCAAACTCCATAGACATTACCATACAAGAAGTTTTAGAAAACAAAAAAACTCGCATTGCAAATACAACTTTCCCGTTCCGCCAATGAGAGCTACAAGAATCATAGAGTCACTTAGTTTAGAGGACAATGTTTTTGTTGAGAAATCTAAATCCTTGTTCTCATTTCTAGAACAAGGAGAATTGGACCAGCTGATGAGCTTCGATGCCTTCTTGACAGAGATAAATCTATTAGAAGATGAGTACATCCAAGCCATACAATGTATGCTTAGGCAACGAACAATTTTCCTTAAACGAAAAATTTCGCATATTTGGAACAACAGTTTCTCCAAGGACATGCCAATTATGTGGAAAGCAAATACATATGCGCAGTATGTGCTCAATGCATATGCTGCAACATCGTACTGTACCTCGTATATGCCAAAGGTTGACAAATCTATGACAAGTGCATTCATAAGAATACGCAAAGAACATGAAATAAGTCATATTGATGCCATACAAATGATACACACACTTGAAAATACATTTCTTAATCTTCAACAAATGTCTGCTCAGCAAGAAGTTCACATTGCACTTTCCCTGCCCCTCACTTGTAGTTTAAGAAAATGTGTCTTCATAAACACATCTCCACTTGAAAAATGCACATTTGTGCTTAAACCACCGGTTTTGCTAGAACAAGAGCCTGACAATTCAGAAGACATGCTATGTCACTCTATTGTTGATTATTACCTCCAATGTCCATCTCCTATTAGGAATATCTACTTAGCAGAATTCGTATTGTATTACAAAAAGAATAGTGCACCCATATCAAAAAGAAAAAAACCCTCTGTGATATGATTTGTCAAATACAATAAACATTGTGACTATGAAAACTATTATAGAGAAAAACTGCTGTTGTACGTTCTGTTAGATGAAAACGAAGAGACATTAAAACATAACTTCTCTACATGGGAGGCTGCGTATGTTGCGTCTGAGACTATAGTACACATCAATGAATCTAGATTTACCTACAATGTTAATCCAACATGGGGTGATCTAGAAGTTGTAGTTAATGACCTAGAAAACCCTAACCATCATGATGAGACATTCACAAACCGAAAAACAACCAGAACTCCTTCCAAGTCCTATGACTTGCAAGTGGATTTGCCTCGTCCTCCAGCAGGTGGAAGTGAAAAACGTATGAATCTTGGTTTTCAAGTCACAAAACATCCTTTTCTAATTGAAAATAATGAATACCACAGAATAAGACATCTGTTGAATCGCGAACACCAAACAACTCTAAAGGACAATGCTCTTAAAAAATGCTTAAACATGGACAATCATGTGCACTTGTTCCTTACAGGTGGAGCAGGAACATGCAAGACATTCACAACGAAAGCACTATTCCAAATGCTTATATGAATCTATGATTCAAACAATTCCTCTGATCCTATGAAACCAAAGGGCCTAATAGTTGCATACACAGGAAAAGCTGCATATAATGCAGGTGGAACAACAGTCCACTCTACATTTTTAATGCCTTTTAACAAGTCACAATTTCTTCCACTTAGCAAGGAAATGTTGGATACATTGTCTAAGATTTATGAGGAACTCCAACTTGTCTTTATAGATGAAGCGTCTTTGATTGGGAGTCGTTTATTGTATTCCATTGACAACCGACTATGAAGCATAAAACATGTGCACACAAAATACTTTGGAAACATTGACATGATATTATGTGGGGATCTTTACAAGGCACAACCCATCCAAGATTCTTTGATATTTGAACAACCTACCGTTAACATGGAAACAATGAACCATGACTTCTGGAGAGACAATATTAAATGATTTGAGTTTCATACTACAATGTGGTAGACAGATGAAACATTCAATGCAATTCTGAATAGAATGCGCACAAACAACCAAACATATGATGACTTAACATATATCAATTCGAGGTGCTTGCGACCTACACCAACAGACCCAACGTTCCCTTACCTGTTCTATAGAAATACGGATGTTGCAATGCATAACAACCACATGCTATCGGTCATGCCTGGATATGATATCGTCATCAATTCAATTCACCTGGAAGAAGACAACCATGGAAATGTGCCACGTCATGAACATACAGTCACTTTACCTTTGCAGCTTATTCTCAAATTAGAAATGTTGGTTGAAATATATGCCTGTAACTATGGTTCATAGGATGGCTTGGTTAATGGTGCAGATGGAATACTGAAAGGCTATACAAAAACAAAATAACTTGATGTCCTTTGGATTAAGTTCCATGAACCGCATATAGGCAAGCGACAAGCAAACACGTTTTCTTATCTATATAATTCAAACACTAGAAGCGATTGGACACCTGTTTTGCGAATATCAAAGCCATTATCGACATCAATAAAGACAAGTTGACTGAAGATTTGAAAACAGTTTCCGATTAAACTTGTATGTGCACGTACAGTCCACAGATCACAAGGACTAACACTTGATAATGTTGCATTTTAGCTTGCTAGAATTCAGATACATGGACTTGTATACACAGCATTGTCCCATGTCAGAAGCATAAACTCCTTGTATTTACTAAGTCCTCTCACAAAAGATAACTTCAAAGTGAAACAAAAAGTTTATATTGAAATGGAACGACTCAGGACCACCTCAAAATGACAACTGCACTATGATTACCAATTCATACAAACAAATTCATCTGTATCAATTCTCTCGCTTAACACACGCAGCTTAAATGCACACATGGATGATATACTGAATGACTATGATACAATGCAATCCGATATTCTGTGCTTGCAAGAAACACACATGACATTATGCATGTAAAACAAACAATTCCCAAATCACAATTGCATATCAAGTTACATTACACATGGGGTGACGATATTGGTGAAAAAAGATGTACCAATTTTGGACCATATACATATCGAAGAAAAGGATTTTGAAGTGGTTCTTGCAAATTTTTTTTTCCATGAAACAAAAGTTGCAATACTGAATCTGTATGTTGCTCCCCATGCAACATTCTCCAACATAGTATATGTTATTTCCAATGCATTGTGCCATTTCCATCTGAACGGACCCATTGTATTTGTAGGAGACTTCAATATTGACATTCTACAAAATAATGGAAGAACTAAAGAATTGGAAAACTACATGTGCAGATACAGTCTCCACTTTCTTTTGAACAACACAAGCCATTTGCAAAACACACTTATTGACCATGTCTTGAATGTGCCCATTCCTCAATACAATATGTTTATCTTAAACACATATTGCTCTGATCACGATACAATTGTTATTGCACTTGAATTATGAGATATACATCAAACATATTGCAAAGTCATATTTCTATGTTTCAAAGCATATCTATATAGCTTGTTGGTAAAAACAACAACAACAACAACAACAACAACAACAACAACAACAATTATCCATCTTCTTTGTTTTCCCTGATTTATACACATACTTCTCTAGTGACCATACAGTTGGTGTTGTACTTGAATTATAAAATATACATTATGCAAAAAAAAAAAAGGTACATCCTTCTAAAAACTATTTGTTACTCTATTTATCTTATTCTATTTTTTTTAGTATATGTGCATAGTGATTGCCTTTTTATTTACATGTTAACTTATGTTCATATCTCTTTTGTTTTGTACTTTTGTTCATAGAAACAAATAGGAAAACTAGATGCCGCAAAGAACTCTTAACCAGAGATGTGGAGGAATCCATGCAAATGTGCATTTTTTTCTACCCGTCTTCCATACTAAACAATTTTTCATTTATGCTCTGTATTTGTCAAACTTGTTTGCAGGTATTTTTTTTTTCCCGCCTAGAGCCCGCCAGCCCGTAGGTCTAACATCCAACAAAAGTGCAATGTTGAGCCATCTAGCCCGCAATTCCACTTGTCAATTTATATATCGCCTAACTATGGGTGCTATTTGCAGGACACAGAACATTAGAGGCCCAATTTACAGCCTACCATCCCGCAAGTCTGTGATCCAAATAAGTGGCTAAGTATGGAATATGGGATCTGTGCATATTTGGTATGTATTGCTCGTTTCTGGGAGCCCACTAACCCTGGAGTCTTCGTGTTGATTTGTATATCGCGGAAATCACTAGAAGTACAATGTTGACCTGGCCAACCCGCAAGTTTTCTCGTCAATTTGTAGATCGCGGAGTTTTGGATGTTATTTGTAAGGCACAAAACAATAGAGGCCCATTTATGACCCCGCCAACCCAAAAACCTGCGATCCAAAAAGTGTACATGCTCTATAAAATCTCAGCCACCCCGCAAGTCTGCTTGTCAATTTGTATATCGCAGAACTCTGTGTGCTATTTGTAGGACACTCAACAGTAGAGGCCTATTTTTTGAACGCGCCAGCTTGAGAAGATGCGATCCAGAAAGTGGCCAAGTATGGAATGCGATATGCGTACATGCTCTATAAAATCTCATGTCCATACTTTATAAAGGTCCACATTTAGTTTTGCCTAGTTTCTACACATATTGATCTGGTCACCACACAGTTGGTGTTGCACATGAATTATGGAATATGCAGTATGAGTCTGACCAAGCCCTTTGGTTTCCTTAGCTAATTTTATGCCTGTGGGTTCCCCGCTATGCATTATAAAACTCTCGTTCCCCATGTTCCGAGTGTACATCTTGCATCCAAAAATTGGTAATTCATGTCTATAATCGTGGTTTCCCAGACAACGGACTGGTAGATTTCATGCCCATCTAATATTGCGCCCGACACTTCCGGGATCTACAATTGGACCCAGAATGGAACCTTGTGACACATTTTATAATTTTCTTTAATTAAATTGTACAATATCAATATTCATTATTAATAATTTAGTACTTGAAAATAATTTTTTTAGATAATGTTAGCTATATAACATATATGTTATATGTTATACATGTAGACAATCACAATCTTGAACCTGCCAGTCCTGGACTATGTCTGTCAATTTGTGAATTCCCAGTGTTGCGTGGAGCACACAAGAAAATAGAAATGCAATGTTGAGTGAGCTAGCCTGAAGTCTGCAGATAAATTTTTATATCGCGGAAGTCTGGGTGATATTTGTAGGACACAGAACAATAGAGGTCCAATTTTTAGCCCACAACCCACGATCGAAAAAGTGTCAAAGTATGGAATGAGGGATCCATACATGCTCTATAAAATATGATATCCATACTTTATAAAACTACATATTTAGTATGGATTACTCGTTCCTCGAAAAATTTCTAGGCCAGGAACTGGTAGATACATGTGTTCATCTTTGCACTTACTTTTATATCGCCACCCCGATTGTCTGCTTGCCCATTTCATATTGTACATATTACATGTAATGTGTAATACATATTCAATTTTGAGCTCCACAGTCGTGGAGTCCATCTGTCAATTTGTATATCACGGAACTCCGAGTGCTATTTGGAGGACACAGACCAATAGAAGTGCTATGTTGAGCTAGCCAGACTGCAAATCCGCTTCTCAATTTGTATGTCGTGCAACTCTGTACATGCTCTATAAAATGTTATGTCCATAGTTTATAAAAGTACATATTTAGTATGTATTGCTCCTTTCTCAGAGCTCCCCAGTGCTGGAGTCCATCTCTCAACTTATATATTGCGAAATCAATAGAAATACAATGTTGAGTTAGCCAACCCGCAAATTTGTTCATAAATTTGTATATCGCGGAATTCTAGGTGCCATTTGTAACAAACGAAACAATAGAGGCTCGTTTTTTAGCCCGCCAGCTCGAGAACCCACGATCCAAAAAGCGTACATGCTATATAAAATCTCAACCAGCCCGCAAGTCCTCCTGTCAATTTGTATATCCCAGAACTCTGGGTACTATTTGTAGGACACAAAATAATAGAGGCCTATTTTTAGCCTGCTAGCCCGAGAACCCACGATCCAGAAAGTGGCCAAGTATGGAATGTGATATCCCTACATGCTCTATAAAATCTCATGCCCATACATTATAAAGGTAGATATTTAGTTTTCCTTGGTTTGTACACATGATGGTCTGGTCACGACATAGTTGGTGTTGCACATGATTATGAAATATGTACCAGGAGTTTGACCGAGGACTTTCGTTCCCTTGGCCAATTTTATGCCCACGGGTTCCTCACTAGGCGGTATCGGACTCTTATTCCCCATGTTCCGATTATACATCTTGCATCCAAAACATGCGTAATCCATGTCTATGCTCGTGGGTTCCTAGACATCGGAGTGCCAGATTTCATATCCATCTATATCTCTACATCACAAGTCCAACCGATCGCCATTCGTTTTCATAGTTCATGAATTTTATGGCCATAGATTCCTTTGTGGGCGCCATCTAGCTCTCATGCCCTATGTGTGCGGTATACATTCTTCTGCCCGAAACTTATCTATGTAGCATATATGTTGTATGTTATACATGTAGACAATCGCAATCTTGAACCTGCCGGTCCTGGAGTCCGTCTGTCAATTTCTATATCGTGGAACTCTGGGTACTATTTGTAGGATACAGAACAATAGAGGCCCAATTTTGAGCCCGCTAGCCCGAGAAACCGTGATCGAAAAAAATGGCGATCCGTACATACTTGAAAAATATGCATATTTAGTTTTCCCTGATTTGTACACATACTGCTCAACTAATTTTATGGCCGCGGTTGTTAAGCCCTAATATTGGCTCACTACCCCTTAATTGGGGCATATTATTAGTAATGTTATTTTATTTATGTTGGATTTAGGCCATTAGTTGTAATTATACCTCCTAGTCTCCTATATATACCAAGGAGACATTTTCATTTTGAATCATCTTGTACTTGAACATTTAATTGGGGTAAAAGGAGGTTGCCCCCTCAAAGAGGCTTATTATCTGAAATTATCTAATTTTCAAGGCATTGAGTACTTTTTCTGAGGTTTTTCTATGCTATATTGGTATTTGGTTCTTAACATATGGTATCATAGCTCAAGGTCTTGGGGTTTCGCTACTACATCTGAGACACCTTGGAATTTTAGCTATAACTTTTTTTCTACAATGTTTCATAAGAAACGGGTTGGAGGATATTTAGTAGACGGATCAAGGTATGTTGGGTTCTGGAATCATCCTGAAATGAGTCATTGCGGAATTTTCCCTATAAAATTTGTTTCGTAATGTTTCAAACTTTGAACTTCAGAGGCTATTTAAAGAAATTAGTAAGGTATCTTTGATAAAAGGTTAAGCTTCTGGGTCATCTTAAATTTGTAGATACACCCTGTGTAAGATAGGGTATTTGAATAGTCTCAAGAAGGTGTTCCAGGTAAAATAATCATAACTTCTTCCTAGAGTATCCAATTGAGTGGGACTGGTTTCATTGGATCGTGGATAGTCTGTAGTATTTTTTGTGCGAGTTTTAGAATTTTACATCAATTATTTTGTGTAGGGAACACTATACAAGTGAGATCTTCTGGAAAGGAAAAAAATTGGCAAGTTGTGGGGAAGTTACCGTAAATTCCACTTGGCGCATCCAATTTTGATTAGACCTGTGGAATTGCAGAGAAGAAATATCAGAGAACTACATAAAGAGATTTTCATACCCAGAAGGGATGAAACTTGGGAGATACAATAGAAAAAATATTGTCTAGTAGAACCACCTCAAAATCAAGGTTCAAAAGTGATACTTGGCCAACATGCCACCAAAAAAGGGAACTTCTACACCAACTAAGCCTCCATAAAATCCTACTTGGACTCTTGATGAAGGTGAAGAAATGCGTAGGGACATAAATGAACTACAAAAGAAGATGGATTCAATGGAAGCTAA
>JASDQU010103667.1:66837-83493 GCA_032191745.1 Picea mariana
CCTTTGGGAACCCAAATCATTGGAGAATGCATTTAAGGTGGCAAGAAATGTTGAAAGTAAAAATATGGCTATGGCTACTAGAAGGACCAATCCTAACATCTATAGAGAGAACAATGCTCCTTCTTCTAAAACACCTCAACCTACAAGGTTGACACCTCAACAATTGGAGGAGAGAAAAGCAAAAGGTTTATGCTTTAATTGTGACAACAAGTACAGTAAAGGACATAAGTGTGGTGAGAAGAAATTATTCTACATAGATTGTGAAGAAGAATAAGAAGAAGAACAAGAACCATCTCAAGATGAAAACGTAGAAGAAATTTCATCTGAAGAGTTGACTCCCACGATATCGTGTAATGCATAGGATGGAATTAGCACTCCTCAAACCCTCAAGATCGAAGGATACATCAAAAATAAAAAGGTAATAGTTCTAATTGATTCTGGTAGTACTCATAATTTCATTCACTATAAATTAGCCAAAGATCTCAATTGCTTTGTATATCCAGCGCCAGAGTTTCAAGTTGATTGCAAATCGAGGAACTATCAATTGCTCRGGAAAATGCAATAAGATCAATCTTACTATGGGGGAATATGTAATGAATAGTCCAATGATTGCTATACCCATGGGTGGTGGGCATATTATATTAGTAATGTTATTTTATTTATGTCGGCTTTAGGCCATTAGTTGTAATTATACCTCCTAGTCTCCTATATATACCAAGGAGACATTTTCATTTTGAATCATCTTGTACTTGAACATTTAAGTGGGGTAAAAGGAAGTTTCCCCCTCGAAGAGGCTTATTATATGAAATTATCTCTTTTTCAAGGCGTTGAGTACTTTTTCTGAGGTTTTTCTATGCTATATTGGTATTTGGTTCTTAACAACGGTTTTTAGATAATGTTAGATATATAAAATATATGTTACATGTTATACATGTAAACAATTGCAACGTTGAAGGAACCAGTCCTGTAGTCCATCAACTAATTTGTATATTGCAGAACTTTTCCTGCTATTTATAGGACACAGAACAATAGAGGCCCAATTTTGAGCATGCCAGTTCGAGAACCCATGATCCAAAAAGTGTCGTAAGTATGTAAGTTCGCCTGTCAATTTGTATATCGTGGAACTCCAAGTGTTGTTTGGAGGACACAGAACAATAGAAGTGCAATGTTAATCCTGCAAGTCTGCTTCTCAATTTCTATATCGCGCAAGTCTGGGTACTATTTGTAAGACACAGAGAAATAGAGGCCCAATTTTGAGACCGCCAGCCCGAGAAACTGTGATCCAAAGACTATACATGCTTCCCTTCGCTATGCTCCCTAAAAGCTTACACAAAATCACACTTTCCATACTTAGCCACTTTCCTGCAATTCCGGAAATATACAAACCTTGTGCTGAACTGCACCATCATGCCCTCTTACGTTTTACGTGTTTTGCAGTCAACAATTCTGACTCATGCAGTTTCACCATTGGACACTTGCTTGTCCTCACTATCACCTGTAACTTATTTTGAAGCCCGTCCGACCTGTAAACTTATCCACTTGTCCGCAGGGGGATTATCCTATAACAAAAATTGGTGACTCCACTGGGGAATTTTTGTTTATGGGAAGTTTTGTTTGATTGTTTGCTTTTAGATTCATAGCGTGTGCTGTTTGTTTTACTTAGTGGACCTTATGTCGAGTCAGTGTTAATGGAATCAACTCCTGGGAGTACCAATGGAGGAACCCCTTGTCTCAGGGAACCTTTCACCTTTCCTTCTTTTGGAAACTTTGGTCCTCTGTAAATTTCCACATTTAGTCTTTTGGGACTCACCATCAGATTACCGGTTTGGTTATTCCCCACTCCGGTGATCTCGAATCCTCCTAGTGCTTCAGCTGCACCTAATACTTCATATGTCAGTACACCACCCACACGTCAAACTCATGTCAATTTTTTTCCATCTTCACCCATTAAGTCTCCTTCCTTTTCTCCTTCTTCACCTAGTGAAAGCTCTAAAGTAAGTAGCCAGGTTGATCAAAAGAAGAAGAAATAGAAAGAGAAGAAGAATAAGAACCTGAAAAGGAACAAGCCTCCAACTACATCAGATGTTGGATCTAAACAACTAGATACTATTAATAGTACTGGGAGTGTTGATGAGGTCAATAAGATTAAAATGAAGAATCTGAAACCCAAATTCCCTTGTAGTCTTTGTAAGGGTGACCACTTTCTAAGGGATTGCCATGGTATTTCCAAGGTCTTATAAATGTGGTCCTCCACATCATCGGCCTCTGCTGGTCATGTTGGTGATGCCCCATCAACTAGTGACGTTAAGGTTGGTAAGAAGAAGACAACTGTCAAATTTCCCTGCATGTTATGCAAAGGTGATCATTACTCTCACCTTTGTCCTTATATGAACGAGGCTTATTATCTTTTGGAAAAGCTTCAACTTCCAATCGGTTATCGTAAGATTTCTCCCGACCCATTGTTAGTTGATGGACTGATCAATCCGGTTCCATCCTCGGTCAATCCAGTTGATCAAGTGGTCAATATAGTTTCATCCTCGATTGAACCACTAACCCAAACGATCAATCTATTTCCACCTATCGACCCCATTCTCCCCTTAGAGAATGAAACCCAAGTGGTCGATTTGATGTCGTTATCGATCGATCCAACTCCTCCATTGAGGAGTGCCAAAGTGGTTTCTCTGGTTACTTCATCGGTCAATCCCACTCCTCCTCTGACGAGCGCCAAAGTGGTCGATCTGGTTCTGCCACCGATCAATCCCACTCCTCTATTGAGGAGTGCCAAAGTGGTTTCTCTGGTTCTGCCATTGGTTGATCCCACTCCTCCATTGAGGAGTGCCAAAATGGTTTCTCCGGTTACTTCATCAGTCAATCCCACTCCTCCTTTGAGGAGTGTCAAAGTGACTGATCCAGTTCCTTCCTTGGTCAGTCCCACCCTTCATCTGAAGAGTTCCAAAGTGGTTTCTCTGGTTACTTCTTCGGTCAATCCCAATCTTCCTCTAATGAGTGCAAACGTGGTCGATCCGATCCCATCGTCAATTGACCCTACTCTCCCTCTATAGAGTAAACCCAATTCTTCCCACGTTTTTCTCATTGATATAGGATCTACCATGTCGGGGGGCATTCCTCCTTCTCCTACAAAAACCCCTCCATGTAATGAGGCCATCCTTTTTTATTGGGGTGTGCTAGCTGGACCTCATCTTCCCTCTCACATTCCTTTCAATATTACAATACAGGTTTGTGGTCGGGACGTTCTTCATGCGCTGATAGATGAAGGTTCGTCCGTTAATATTTTTTCCTCTATTACTTGGAAAGCTTTGGGTTATCCTCATCTTGTGTCAGTTACCCAGACTCTGTTTTCTTTTAACAAAAGAACTAGTCACCCTTTAGGGATCCTTCCCCAGTTTCCTGTAACTTTGGGAGGGAAAAATATCTTTATTGACGTTATGGTAGTCCGGGACCCCTTGGATTTTGATTTACTCCTTGGGCAATATTATGTCTATGCCATGAAAGCTATTGTATCCACTCTTTTTCATGTGATATCTTTCCCGCACGATGGAAGAATGGTGACTATTGATCAACTTTTGTTCGTTGGCCCTGACTTGACCATCAACCTAATGACCTCCTTAAATAGGTCTTATATGCAGTCGGTATCACCCCTGCCACAGGTCAATTATGTGGTGTTGTCTCCTATGACTTCAACTTCCGATGACTTAGATCCAGTAGTTGACATGGTGATCTCTTCGGTAGGGCTATTGGAGCCCGATATCCTTACCCCTAATGAGACCCTCAACATGTGTTCCTTCCAAAGCATTCTTCTTCCATCCAGTGAAGATCTCTTATAATCCATGACCGAGTTTTGTCCCTTGACACGGTGTCCTTCCAGAGTGTTATCCTATCGGAAGCCATGATCAAGAAGAGTCCACGAGCATAGTTTTATCCTCTCTGTGGCAAGCTCGTTAAAAACTGAAACAGAGGATGTGAGCACAGTTTTCCTCTCTGTAGAAAGCTCGGTATAAAATGAAACAGATATCTAGGAATTGAACCCGGAAACTTGAGCATAGTTCTTTTCCTGTGACAAGCTCATTAAAAAATGAAACAATCACCTCTCCCGTTAGGTCGAGTATTTCATTAGATCTCATAGATGTTGAGTCAAGTCTTTCGTTAGGTCTCGTATTTGAAACTTCATTTCATCCACCCTTATCCTTTTTCTCCATCTAGTACATAAATTGGTGACAACCTCAAAGTCATTGAATGAATTGAAGCTTGGTGGGCATGCCTCTAGCCTTTGATGATCATTCTAGAGTTAAGCCACTATCTTTAAAGCTGGGGGTAGAGTACTGATCTTAGTCTTTGTTCTTTCTCGCGCTAAAAAAAAAATGAGAATGTAACCGAGCAACCTTTTATCTCTTTTTTGGGATCGCAAGGTTATACGAAAAAGGAAACCCCTGGAGTCTCCTTTAATCTCTTTTCAGACTCTCTAAACATGAAAATATTGCCGAGTGATCTTTCTCCCTTTCACACTCATCAAAAGGTTTGAAAGGACGTCTTTCGAGTGGTAGTTTATCTATTTTTTGGCCTTGTGAGACTAACATTATGAAAAAGGACAACCCTGGAGTCACCTTTAAGTTCTTTTCAGAGTCTCTAAACATGAAAAATCACCGAGTTTACCTTCTATGGACTCGTTAAAAAAATCATACATTGAAGGGCCCATACGGGACCAAACCCTTAATTCGTCCAGTTTGTTAAATAAAGGAAGAGGGACTTACCTAAGGTGAGTTATATCGAGCATATGTTAGCCTCCTCAAGTTCATTAAATCAAAAAGAGGTACTCATCTATCTGGATGGGGGAAAAAAATTGAAGGAAGCAAGCCAAGCAGTTTTTGGGAACATTACAGGTAACTCTTACGGTCACCCTTGAACACAACACTTTGTATTTCCATACATTTTAATTTGCTGAACCTCTGCACTGAACCAATCATCTGAATTTCCTTACTCCTTTGGGTCACGCAACAAAAGTCACAGTATCCATTGCATAATCATGTTTTGGTCCATGTCATGTTTCTTCTGTTATGCTTCAGTGTTCAAGGGAAGTATCTGCCTCGAGAGTCATCCATCACAAATATATTGTTTCAATACCCATGTCAATCCATGTTCATTTGATCTACCAATTTACATCTCTATTTCAGTTTCGTGTCGTTGATGGGGCATACATCAAGGCCCTCCTGCGACGAGTTTGTTCCTGTCGACTTCAACACATTATTCGAGAACTAGACTTAGAAACCAATTGGTATCTTGGGACCTGCATGCCTCAATGGAAGGTCTCCTAGATTTTGATAGTGGGTTTACATCATTGACCCCTGATCGGGTGATTCCACGAATGTTCGACTTCATCTCATCTATTCACATTCGCTGGAATGTACTAGGGTACCTTGGGAATCATTGGCATCAATGGTGTTTTCACTCGCACTTGTTAACGATTTACCTCATTGACTGGTAATCAAGTGGTCTCTACCATGTTTGACATCAGAACATCTATTCACATGGTTAGACTTGTACTGCATTGGGATCGGTAAGAAGACCCTGGGTTGAGTGATCACTCTAACATATACTTTTCCTAGGTTGTGATAGAGTTTCTTTTGAATATTGACACATATATTGTCACATAGATCCACTTTGTATTGGTTCGTGGCTATGTCGTGTCATCTCATAGATCCACTATGTATTTTTCGTGGCTACGATCATTTCATGTCATGGGAGTATAGATCCACGTTATATCTTCAGCGTTTATACCTTTTTGTTAATACATTTATGGATCCGCAGTGTATCTTATGGCCGCCATACCTTGCAAGTCTTTATCACCCAAGCATAGGTATGCCTGCCTTGGGTTTGAAACATGTCATAATATTTGTTTGATGGTTGTGTGCAGTTTCTACCAGGTTCTTCGAGTCCATACCCTTGCTTGAAAAAGTCTACAAAGTACTTCAGTCATCGGTTTCTTTCTTCTAACTTCGCACTTTGGGGGGCAATCTGTTACACATCAAAATTACTCACTTCAATAGTGTCGCAAGTGTCGTCATTACAAGTGTCTTAAGTGTGTCATCTTGACCACAAGTGTCACAAACATCATACTKCCATATCACCCATGTCGTATCTCTAACGACATCACAACGACACTTAAGACTGGTTTTAGGAAGAGAAATCATCTGATGAAGAGTATAAAGAATTTTCCATGAATAAAATCACTTAAAAGTTAATTTTGGAGGCCAACGCTCCCCTACCCACTATCAGGGAGTGCCAACGCTCCCTAGCCTTCTCTGGGGGAGCGTTCCAACACTCTCTGCACCCTTTTGGGGGAGCGTTGGGATTTTTTAGGGAAAATTTGGGTAGTGCTCCCCTAACCACTGTTAGGGAGTTCCAATGCTCCCTAGACCTCTTTGGGGGAGAGTTTCAACGCTCTATGTACCCTTTTGGGGGAGCGCTGTCCTATTTGGGAGCATTATATTGTTGAGGAGAATCAGGGAAAAAACCCCCTTATCTTGGAAATCAGTTGGATTCAAATTTGAGGTCAAGGCTACATCTTAGGGAGGATCCACAACTGATGGAGAAAKATCCTCAACCTATCGCAAGAATCTTTAAGGTGGTTGGGTCTCTCCAAGCTTATATAAGGAGGCTTCCTCATGGTGAAAAGCATATAGAGATTGAGATATACCAAACTTATAATCTCATGAGTGGTATTGATATGGAGACATTGTAAGGCATCAAACTTATGATCTCATAAGGGAGATATCATTGAAGCATCAAGATTCAGTGTGTGGATTATTTGAGCAAGGGTCTGGACAGAGACAACTTGGTGAAGTTGTTGCACCTACATCTATGGCTATAATCATTTTACTTTGTTTTCATTAATACAAATCTATGCTTGGCATGTTTCCTTTAAAGTTTGTGTACAGTTCATGAACTTGTTTTTGTTATAGATCCATTATGAAGCTAATCATGGTAAAGTAGGAAGTATGTCTCGTTGTTGTTGATAATTGTATTGCATGAACTTCTGAAGAACTTGGAGATCAAGATCATCCTGGATCGAATAAGGACAAACGTCGGTAAAAGGTACTTACCCTTCTTCCTTCTTCTTTGAAAGTTTAGCTTCATGAAAAGGAAAGTCAGTGTCCACAACAACACTTTGCTATCTTGGTCATAGGGGTCTAGTATCCAAGAGGAAATCTACTTGTCCACAGGGGGATTGTCCTATAAAACCATGGAATTTCATTGGCACGCCGTCAACTTGGTTCCTTCACGAAACCTCCAATCCTTAAATGTTCCTCGCCGTAACTGCCACCTTTGCACTTCTAAGTATGCAATAATTAAGATTTACTTCTAACAACTCAACATACAACACTCATAGAGATTGTCATTAATGAGTGAAGAGCTCGAGGAGATTTTCCATTCGCACGCATTGAACCAACATTTCCAGAGGGTTATATTGTCTCCTCCATTTGTTCATTTCAGGCAATGTCTAGAGCAAACCGACATTTTCATAAACTACTGGTAGCAACTCCACAATAGTTTTGTAGAGATACAGTGAACATCTTCGAGCCTGAGGAATAGAAATTAATATTTCATCCTAAAATTGATAGTTCTCACAAGATTCCAGTGCAGAAGAAGGGAAAAAAATTGTAGGGGAGGTGGAGAAACCCAAAATTTAGAGTGAAAACATGGATCTTGACACTGATCTCGATAGCATATTCTGAAACCTTCATCAACCTGGAGATGCAATTCAACATGGCTACCCAATGGACATAGTTGATACCAAATTTTTTGACGAAGATGAATCCTTCGTATTCCAGAGTGTTGTTTTTGAAAGCGAACCAAAAAAATTAATTATTGAAAAAAGAGATGTAAAAAATAAGAAAATAAAACATTGTTCAGAACTTGACCTTGCCAATATGCATCTGTCCAAAATCTCTCAACTTCACATGGCAACCAAAGATTCTCTTCATGATTCCGTTGGAGTCATTGAGGCCGAGAATGATAGACTAAAGGACCATATTAGGGAATTAGAGGAAGCTTTGTTTCCTATGCCATTGCTTGGCAGTCCTTTGGACAAAACCATGCATGCGACTCCCTACACCCCTACAACAAATCTAAAAGGATCCTCCAGTGTCCTTGCATATTTTAGAGGATATGTGGATAAAAATATCAACAAAAGAATGGAACTAATTACTAAGGCCTGGGAAAAATCACAAAATATGGATTCCATGGGAAGCAAGGCACATAACTTGCTCCAACTTCTGCAAACAGATTTAAAAGATCAAGAAAGTTTATATTTTCACACGGTCGTCCCTTTTAACTTTCATGTCAACAACATGCCATACATGACAAGAAGACAACATTATCTCTCGTCCAAAAAATGGCTCACTCAATTAGAATCATGCTGGAAAGAGAAGGTGAAGAACCTGTATCTCATTGTCCAATCATGTGAGCAAGCAATATCAAAGAAAGAAACATTATTCACAAAGCTCACCAAAATAGACTTAGCCGGAAGGACAAACAAATTCCAGGACCCCAGCTTAATCGTCAACTCGTTGGCATTAGGCAAGCAAGATTTTGACTAAACAAATTGCTAATTTTAAGGGCTTGTCTTTGGAAATTTTTATAGGATTCTTGAATATCATGAAGAACACGTGGACAACTGGCTAGTCCGCTATTCGGTATAGAATGGAGACATTCATTAGGCTCTGTCTAATCTTTCTATTGATTTAAGCGAATTAGAAAATGAACTTTTCAGTATTAAAATCCGGAATGACATCAATGTCGCCCCCTTGAGAAGCTATATTGAAGAGAACTTGAAGTGGGTTGCCAACAAAATCCAACAGGAAAATGCATCAGCAAGCAAATAGTAAAATTACTTATACAGAACAATGCTATAAATCCTTTGTTTATTAATCCAATTATTCAAGCGGGTCGATGGCAAAAACCAATAGGAAAAGGCATAAACAAGAAAATACCAAAATTACTTATATGTACCATGCATGTAAGTGTATACTGATAGTCCGTTCTTTATCAATCTAGTTATTCCACCTTTTCTGAATAGAAATCTATAGCCAAAGACTGATATCTTCCCATTTCTACTTTTTAGGTATTACACTCTACCCTGTCCCACTTCTTCTTTCCAGTCCTATTTCTTGTACATATTTTTCTTATGGTCCGCGGGAGCCCCAATCCCAGTCTATATGACAAACACATTTAAATTTCTAGGATTATGTAACAAACTATTTTTTTTTTCATATATACCAAATAAAACTATTCTTTTGTCTCCTTATATATTTATGTGTTCCTAGATTTTTATCTTCAGCTATGATGAATGTGAAGACATTTTGTTTATTTTATTTCAATTCTTTTTTTTTTCTGATGCATATTTTTTCTTGCCTGGTCATTTTCAAATTTAAATATGACATAAATCACTCACTCAAATTTGAGATATCATATTTCAGATATATATATATATATATGTGTGTGTGTGTGTGTGTTTCTTTAAATTTCCAGGAATATGTAACACATTTTATTCTTTTTTTATATAAATGTCACAAAATTGTGTTCACTACTTTTTTACTACTCACACATATAGAGAGTATGTCATTTCTTGCATATTTAGCACCTGCCCTTCATACTGCTTGCCACAGAGGCCCTTAAAATTCAAATAGTCCACAAGTCTGCTTATCAATTTGTATATCGTGGAACTCTGGGTGCTCTTTGTAGGACACGGAACAACAGAGGCCCAATTTTCAGCGCGCCAGCCCGAGAACCTGTGATCCAAAAACTGGCTAAGTATGGAATGAGGGCTCCGTGCATGCTTTATAAACTCTCATCGCCATATTTTATAAAAGTAAATAGTTCGTATGTATAAAAGTAAATATCTACTTTATAAAATTAGATATTATGTATGTATAATTTATGTTGTCCAAGAACCTATAATTTGATAAATTTCAATTTCTTGTGTCCAAGAGCCCTTGTTTTAAAGAAAAATAATTCGGGAATGCTAACATTTTCTTGGGATTTTTTCCACGATCGTATGTAAAACGTATGTAAAGAAAACTAATTCAGGAATGCTAAATTTTTTGGACACGAGGTCCTTAAAATTCAAATAGTCCGCAAGTCCGATTGTCAATTTGTATATCGCGAAACTCTGGGTGCTATTTGTAGGCCACAGAACAATAGAGGCCCAATTTACAGCCCGCCAGCCCGAGAACCCGCAATCTAAAAACTGGATAAGTATTGAATGAGGGCTCTGTGCATGTTCTATATATCTATTTTATAAAATTACATACTTGGTATATATAATTTATGTTGTTCAGGAACCTATAATTTCATAAATTTCAATTTCTTGTGTCGAGGAGCCCTTGTTTTAAAGAAAACTAATTCAGGAATGCTAATTTTTTTGTTCTTTTGTCCACGAACCTATGTAACAGACGTTACTACTATTTTTTTGTGTTTTTGTCCACGAGCATATGTAAAACGTATGTAAAGAAAACTAATTCGGGAATGCTAAATTTTTTGGACTCGAGGCCCTTAAAATTCAAATAGTCCACAAGTCCGATTGTCAACTTCTATATTGTGGAACTCTGGGTGATATTTGTAGGGCACAAAACAACATAAGCCCAATTTTCAGCTCGCCATCCTGAGAACTCGTGATCCAAAAACTGGCTAAGTATGGAATCAGGGCTCCGTGCATGCTCTATAAAATCTCGTCCCATACTTTATAAAAGTACATATTTCATATGTATAAAAGTAAATATCTACTTTATAAAATAACATATTTGGTATGTATAATTTATGTTGTCCAGGAACCTATAATTTGATAAATTCCAATTTCAATTGTGTTCACGAACCCTTGTTTTAAAGAAAACTAATTCGAGAATGCTAATTTTTTTGTGTTTTTGTCAACAAACCTATGTAACATACGTTACTACTATTTTTTTGTGTTTTTTTCCACGAACATATGCAAAACGTATGTGAAAAAAAATACTTCGGGAATGCTAATTTTTTTGTCTAAGAACCTTTTAAATGTTGATAATTTTTGATAAATTTCGGAAAAAACTAATTCAGGAATACTGTATTCTGCATGGAAACCACATGTACTTCAAATTCCTACCCACATGTCTGTACTCGGTCACATTTATTCCCATTCCAACTTGGCAGGGACTACACTACCATGCAACACTTGTTTGGTGTGGAATCAATTCGACGTTATCAACATAAATGCAATAGAAGAGAAATATCATTAATACCATTAATTTGTAAGATGACCTGTATTACATAGGTGTGAAGAGTATCATGACATCACATGGTTGCAACTTAATTTTTTGAATTTTAAGGGATACTTAATAGTATTTAATTGTTAAATTTTAATTTTTTTTCTCAAAAAAAAATTGTGAGAAAATTTAAGAGATGTTTTTTTATATTTGTGGATAATATTACTAGTAAGTTCGTAGGTGTAGATTATGTCATTTTACTAAAATAATTTGAATCAAGCATCCATTGGCATATAATAAGCCAAATATCTAACAACATTGGTCACAACTAGTTGAGTTGACCCCTTAAGCTTTTGAGTTTTTTTAATTGCATTTGCACTTTAGTGAATAAAAGGTTCACATTCATCAACATACTATGACAAAGTTCACATTTATCAACATAATATACCAATATAGTATGACATAAATGTTATTGATTCATGTACAAAAAGTAGGGTGGAATACTTATTTAAAGTTTCATCTATAAAAAAAAAGGTGCAAAGTATTGCTAAAATAAAATAGTATAATCTCAAGTGGGCCTAATGGTTAAGAATGTGTATTTCCTCTTTAAAGGTTCTAGGCTTGAATTTAGAAGAGTTGGAGTATATAAACATTAAATTGCTTTGTGGAGGGGTCCCTTGTCTCACAAATAAGGGGATCTCATAAGTCAATTTAGTGTCTTACTAAACTTTTAACTTAAATTAGATATTATTGTTGTTATTAATAATGCAAATTCAAATGTTAACAAAGATTTAAAACATATCATTTTCTATTAGAGTTGGTTGTTGGGTGATAATGTTCAAGTTGATGTCATATTGTTTGGTTTTGATAATTGGATTTTCTCATAAGTTTAGTATGTATGTGCACCCTTACTGGAGTTCCTTAAAATTTGTTGCAATCTATATATTTTTTTTTTGTGGAGGTCGATATTTATTCACTTTTATGTATTCTTTGTCATAATTCTTGACCTCCATGTAGAGGTTGAAATGTCTTTTCTATTGCTTTAATATGGTTTGTGCATCATACCTTTCTGGCATTTGGATTGTCCGTACTTTTTTCACGAGAACGTTGAATTGAATGAGTGCACTATAATATTGATTCACATTTCTCCAAGATGTTTAGATATATCTTTGAGGTTCAAAATTGCTTCCTATGAAAGGGGTCATATGACAATGATCTTTCACTATTCTCTACTTTTATCTTCTCTCTATCGAATGTGATCATGGTTCTTGGCGCTATGTATATTTCGATCATTGTTTTCTTCTTCTATTCAAGGAAGATAACTTTCTTATCTTTTTCTTGGTTTCATTATTGTATTTTTCTAGATCAATTTCTATCTTATTCAATATAAAAAATTCTAGATTGGCTGCAATTCTACATGGGAATCTTATTTATCTTGTATGATATTTTCATTATTGTATTTATTTTATTTATCCAATAAACAAGGAAGGTATCCTTCTTATCTTTTGTTTGGTTTTATTATTGTATTTTCCAAGATCAATTTTTATCTTAACCAATATAAAATTCTAGATTGGCTGTAATTCTACATGGGAATCTTATTTATCTTGTATGAGTAGAGTTGTTAAAATAATTCTTCTAGTTTTTATAACCCTTTTTTTTGTGTGAAATACATATCCTAGGGAAACCCATCATGCACTTCCCCTCATTCTGAGGATGGTACCTAGGGTAAACCAGATTCTTCATGGCTGAAGGTCGATACAACAATATACTCATTAAGAGTTCAACACATCACTTGTGGGAATCGATCAAGGGTGGGGAGGATAACACTCCTTTCTCTCACTCGCTTGGGCTAGACCCAATTTAAAATTAGTTCCTATAGCTTATCTTCTTATTCAATGTATATTTTTTCCATTAATATTCTTTCTTCTTCCATATATTCATTCATCAACTCTTTCTCTAAGGATTTAATTTCTTGTAATGTTGATTCCAATTCATTGTCTTTCTCTAAGAGGTCATGTCAAGCCTTTGACTTGAACCAACAATAGGCACCCTCACCCAAGTTTTCAAGTGGTCTTAGGCGAGCATGATAATCGTGATGAATAGATGGTAAATATGACTATTAAGCAGTCTTCTTGGGAAACAAGGCATGTGTCTTGTTGGATGACTTGGTAGAAACATTTAGCAAGTGTATAGATGAAAACATGGAAAAGATATAAGTGTTTCCATGAAGTAAACTTCTTATAAATGTTGAATAAGATGACTTGGAACAAATTGGATAGTTGATGCATTTTGGGAGAAATGCGGTCCTAAGGGGGTTGGAAATTCCTTGGTTCATGGGTGTAAGGTGCCATGAAGAGCACACTAGGTTGGTGTGTTATTGTTTTGGAGGTTTAACACAACCCAAGAAGTAGGAAGGTCATTTGGAGGGCATGACCATTGAAGAGAAAGGCATTATCTAGATCACCTTGGGTAATATTTAAGAAGTCAATTGCAATTGCCTAATAGTTGAGGTTCCAATGGTGAAGTCGGAGGAAAAAACAAACCGTTCCATTAGGGATTAATAACGATGAGTCCTTTGTGTTTTTGGATTTCATAGATTGAGTGGAGTCTTATTGGAGACCTTCCTTTGAAGATGTCTTGAAAGATAGTCATGTTGAAGTGCAACAATTGTAAAATTGTAGTTGGAAATTTGGGTGAAGGAAGAGCTCTTCGTATAAAGACTTGGTGTAATTGACTTGAAAAGTGAAAAGTGTAAATTTGAGTCTTGAAAGACTTGATTTGTTCATATTTCTTGTGGTTGTGACAAAAAGGTTCTTTGTAGGAATAACCTTTGTTTTGTGGACACAATGGTGACTAGGTTGAAGGTAGTGGCCTTAGTGGACACTTGCACAATCCACAAGTGAGCAAGTGAGCAAATGGCCAAGTGTATGCATTGAAATATGGAGAGCAGTATGGCCTTTTCAAGGCCATTAACTTAGAAGTAAATATGGTTTATGAGTTTTTTGTTCAACACCTTTGAAGGTTGGAGAGTGGTTTGGGGTTTTAGACTTGATGATGATTCCCTTAGATCAACATAAATTCAGCTTGGGATATAATTTTGTAAAAAATACCAAGGAAACAATTGTGCCTTAAAGGAATATTTTAGTGTTTTTTGATGAAACCATATCTTGTAGTGTGTCCATGATGACAAGGAACAAATTGGGTACAATGCCATGGATGTGAGTATTCAAGTTGATAGAAGTTTCCAGTGAACTAATGAGAAGACCTTGCATCATCGCACAATATGATGAGATGGTACTTAGTCAACTTATGCCAAAAAGGGCCTTTGGTGAGGGTTCTAACAATGAAGCCTTTGGAGTGTAAGGAGAATTTGTCCATACAAAAAACAAGTTTGTAGAGTTAGAGATGTTGGTGAAATCTACAATATTGAATCAAATTGAGATATTGTGCACATTGGTGGATTGGAAGCACTTGATGATGAGGGGAGGCTTGATCTAGAAATAGTTGTATATGCTCTTGATGAGGGCGCTCACCAATGCGCAATGTATTGCACTAAGAAATGTGCATTAGTAGTGTCAAACCATGAATATGTCAAGTTTTTGCTTGATAAAAACTTGAGCATACAGTTCGAGCAATGGGTTGAAAATCTTAGCCATGAAAACCTTTGATTGCAAGATGATGGAACAATAGAAGAAAGGGTTCATGAATTTGAGCACCTGTTGAGTGCACTTCATAATTATAGAGACCAATAAGATGAAGGAAATTAATAATGTATTTCTTAGTAAGGTCTATGTGAATTAGACTTGAAGGCTATTATAAGAGAGTTTTGACAAATTTCAAAGAGGGTGTTGAGTAAATTTGTGATGAGACAAGCTCAAAAAAACTTAATAAAAATGAAGGTTTTGGTACAACCTTTGTCAATCATGGAAGCAATTGGGAAACTTTTGAGTTCCTTAGAGGAAATAATCACCAATTTCAATGACCAAGCTACAGTCGAAGAAAACACATCAACACATTTGGAAGATGGTGAAGTGTTGGAGATAGAGTGGTGCGGTGTTACACCCAACCAACAATTGGCTAGCCAAGTTGTTGACTACATTAGGTCAATTCTTGAAGAAGTGTTGAGGTGTCACAAGAGTTGTTGGATGAACTTGGTTGTTGCATGGTACAAGAGGAAGTTGATGGTGAATAATAAAATCATGATTTAGAGGAAATCACAAGTTACTTGAGCACGAGGCGCAAGTATGCAAAGATAGTTGATGAGTTAGATGAAGAAGTTGGCATATTTTTTTCTTGAAGATGAAGTTTGTGGCAACAATAATTCATGTTGTTTTCCCTTTTATTAATACCTCTTAGGCATCATACTACCCAAGGGTTAGGATAGTGGACATATAGGTACGAAGTGTTTTGGTGCTTTATTGAATACTTTTAAGTCTTGTTGCATTTAAGAATGTGCATGGAGGCACATGGCTAGAAAAAAGATCATTGGCAAGGCTATAACAAGTTCATGGAGGACTTATGTAAGGAAGAGTTTTGTTAGAGACCCTTTATTTGTTAAGTCGAGCAATACAATAGATCGAAGTGTAGACCATTTTTCATGAATAGGTGCATTCTCATGGTTTGGGTGTGATGGTCGGACTAGCTACCCAATCAATTCAAATGTGGGGGTTAACATTTTACATGAGATTGAAGGAGTTGGTTAAAGTGTTGAAGTAGTGTCAAGGTTGCAAAGTGCATCAATGGATAGTGGTATAATCTTCTTGGTTAAGGTTGAGGTAGGAACAATAGTAGTGTTGACTATATAAGACAACGACAGTGAAGTCTTGGGTAGTTTTTTTTGTTGACCTTGTTAGGATGGAAATAGCTTGAGTGGGGTGGATGTAAGGCCTTTGCCTTGAGCCAACAATAGGGACCCTTTCTTGATCATTCAAACGGTCTAAGGTGATAACAATAGGATATGATGAGCATGTGATAGAGTTATACGACACAATCATTAAGCACTCTTATCATGTAGCAAGGCACAATTCTTGTTGGGTGACTTTGTAGAAGCATTTGGTAAGGGAAAATATGTGAACATCGCAAGAGCTAAGTGTTTCCATCCAGTAAAATTCTTATATAGGTTTCACAAGATGAATTGGAGTGCTTTGGATGGTTGACATGCTTTGGGGAGAATGTGGTATCAAAGGTATTAGACCTTGGTTCATGGGCACAAGGTTCCATGAAGAGTGGGCCAGGTAGGGGTGTCATGGTCTTCAGGGTTCAACATAATCCATGAAGAAAAAAGGTCATTTTGAGGGATGGCCATTAAAGAAAAAGGCATCAACTAAAATGCCTTGGGAAATATTCAATAATTTGGTTGCAACTACCTAACATTTAAAGTGGGTGGCTTGAGGGTCGTAGGTTT
>JASDQU010103667.1:90114-125906 GCA_032191745.1 Picea mariana
ACATTGTATAAGCTATTTATGATAAGGAAGTTTTTGCTGGGTTTTCTTCCCCTAGAGGGTTTCCCAGGATAAATGTTGTGTCTCTTGTGGATGTGTATTTCTCAGTGATCTTGTTCTTATGATGCTCTTATCTATTAAAATGCAAAGAACTATAATAATGGCATAAACATTAACACATCAATCAGGGACATACATTCTCTAGGGCAGACTCATTCTCTCTAGGTTGCACTATTATTAGTGCCGGAGGAATGTCCCAGTTAGGTGAATGGTCCACGCTAAAAAATCAGGGACAATTATTCTTCTATGCTTGGGAAGAATAGTCCATATAGCCCATGGATGATGTTTTACTTTCTGAGGGCAGATGCTCTTCCAGATATCACAGATGTGAGTGGAAGAATGGCCTAGATGACTCAGTTTGTATCATGATATTGTTATGCAGGTTGATATTAGATGATATGATTGTTGTGGAGACTATATGTCTCTAGACATTAGTTGTATGCTACTGTGGTGGATGAGTTCCACTGGTTGTGACTATGTGTCACTAGTTAGTAGCCATGTGCTACTAGGTGTGGTTGCATGCCACTGGATAATAGTTGTGTACTACTATGGATAGACATAGTTGTGTTCTATTGGATGGAATTATTCTGATTTCCATGTAGACTATCTAGTTGGATAAGTGCTGATGGTGCTCGTGATTTTATCATGAGATAGCCTGTGTGGCTATGATGATGCTACTGGTTGAATGGTCTGTTTGTGCTCAAGACCATTTCCTTTAATACCTCCCTAGCTAGGAGGGAGTGTTGATATTGTGGTAGTTGCGGGAGGTATTAACCTCCACATGTAACCTTTGACGAGACTAGAATATTCTAGGAAGCAAGAGAAACCCTAAAGCTTTGGATAATAACCCTAGAAGACAAGTCGGCCTAATAAAATAAAATAATATTGAGTTATTATTGTAAGAATATAGAAGATTGTGCTCATTTTACCATTGACGATACCCTTGTCACCCAACCACAGGTGGAAGCCACCCTCCGAGCACCTTGACCTTGACAGAGAAGAGAATCCTGGTAGCAATCCAACTGAAGCTGATCAGATAATCCCACCCAGAGGCTAACACACAGCTTCCCATAAACTTGCGCACAAGCTGCAACTGCACCTGCGCAGATCCAGTTCACTCTACAACTGCTGAGATGAGATTAATGAGAACTGGCACCTTGTATTTATAGTAGTCTGGGCCAATTAACTAGGGCCGAATTCTCCTTCTAGGTGTTAATAAATTCATATTAAATATATTTCTGCAGCCGACAACCTGTCTAGGGTTTTCTTCATTTCTTTGCTTCCTTCCGGAGTATTCTAATCTCGTCATAGGTCACAATAGAGGTTCATACCTCCCGAAGCTACCATAATATTAACACTCCCTCCTATCTAGGGAGGTATGGTCTTGAGCACAACAGACCATTCAACTGGTAGCAACACGAGCACCATCATTATTATCCAACTGAATAATCTCCTATGACAACTAGTACAATATCAATTGATAGAACACACCTGTGTCTATTCAGGTAGTATGCAACTACTCAAACCGTGACACATAGTCACAAATAGTGGAACAAATCCACCACAGTAGTATATCTCTACTGTCTGGAGACAAGCAGTCTTCGGGCCAATCTTTCACTCACATCTGTGAGTTCTGAAAGAATATCTGCCTCACGAATAGTGGAACATATCCACCACAGTAGTTTACATCTACTGTCATATATTCTTCATAACAAACATATGATAGAAACGTGCACATAAACAATGTTATGATAAAAACTGAATCATCTGGCCCAATCTTTCACTCACATTTGTGAGATATGAAAGAATATATGCCCTCAGTATAGAACATCAGCAATGGGCTATCTGCCCCATTCTTCTCAAACAAGGAAGAAGGATTATTTCTGATTTCTGAGCCTGGACCATTCCTCACCTTGGGCCATTCTTCCTACACTAGTCAAAGTGCACCCTGGACAGAATGTATAAACCCTAAGGAATGTTTGGACCATTCCCCACCCTGGGCCATTCCTCCTACACTAATCAAAGTGCACCCTGGAGAGAATGTATAAACCCTAAGGAATGACTGTCCTGGACCATTCCCCACCCTGGTCCATTCATCCTACACAAATCAAAGTGCGCCCTAGAGAGAATGTACAACCCTAAGGAATGTTTGTCCCTGATTGTTGAGCCTGGACCATTCCCCACCCTGGGCCATTCCTCCTACACTAATCAAAGTGTGCCCTGAATAGAATGTACAACCCTAAGGAATGACTGTCCAGACCATTTCCTCCGTTAACCACAAGATGAAAAGATTCTCCTGCATCAACCTCCAAAACAGACCATTCCTCATATTAACCACAATGAGAAATCGTTGTCCGGCGAGGCAAGCCAATCTTCTTGAGTAACCCTCAAGAAGAGAGACTGCCCTAGACCACTCCCCATGTTAACCACAATGGGAAGTCGCTGTCTATGATACATCAACAATCAGACTACCTCCCATGTTAACCACTATGGGAAGTCACTGTCCGTCAGAAATCTCAATCCACTTTCCGAACATGAAAGAATCTGTCCAATTTGGACTATTTTTCAATTACAAAGATAAATAATATTTCCAGTGCTCCCTCCTAACTAGAGAGTTATTTAAATCACAAAAAATATAAATGTTTTTCAAGAATATTTTTTGTACCTTCTCCTAGCTTGGAGAATCTTCCCTTTCAGCTAAGGGAGTTATTTCCACAATCCCCATCTTCTCTCGGAAATATGAAAAATTGATTCTGGATAGAGGTTTTGTCAGGATGTCTGATGTATGCTCATCAGTGGAGATATACTTGAGATTTACCTCTCCTTCCTAGACTTTATCTCGAATAAAGTAGTATTTGATCTCAATGTGCTCCGACCTTTCATGAAACACTGAATGTTCTGATAATCTTATACGACTCTGATTATCACAATATATTATGGTCGATTCTCGAGTCTGATCAAATAAATCAAAGATTAACTTCCTTAGCCACACTGCTTCTATACATTCTTCACAAGCTGCCATATACTCTGCTTCTGCTGTACTGAGTGCGACAGACTTCTGTTTCCTGCTTCCCCAAGATATCATAGCGGAGCCCAAGCTGAAACACATACCTGAAGTACTCTTTCTATCTTCTACACTTCCTGCCCAATCAGAGTCTGTGAATCCATGAAGTTGGATATCACTGGATGTGGTATATCTCAAGCCATAGTTTATTGTCCCACAAATATATCTTAGGAGATGCTTTGCAGCTATCCAATGCTCTTGTCTAGGTTCCACCTGGAACTGACTTAATGTATTTACAGCAAAGCAAATATCTAGTCGAGTATTTACCAAATACATCAATGATCCAATTAGTTGTCGATATAGAGATGGATCTACTGGATTGGAATCTGGAGCTTTCACTTTTCTTATATCCACATTCATAGGAGTGTCCATGGACTTACAGTCCATCATTCCAAACTTCTGAAGGATCTTTATTGTGTACTTTCCTTGTCCAAGGAATACTTCACCACGCTTCTGTCATACTTCTAGTCCCAAGTAATAATGCATGAGACCTAGATCTTTCATATCAAATTCAGAGGCTAATTCCTTCTTGCACTGGATAATTAGATATTATTCACCTATTATGAATAGATCATCAACATATAATAGTAGAATCACATGTGCGTTATCCATGACTTTGTAATAAAGGTTTGGATCTACATGACTCTTGGAGAAACTAAGTCATGTTAGATAGATGTCCATTCTGGCGTACCAAGCCCTTGGAGCTTGTTTGAGTCCATATAGAGCTTTCTTCAATCTGCAAACATGAGTGTCTCTGGAATGTACCTCGAATCCTTGAGGTTGTTCAATATTCACTTCTTCTTCAATAGCTCCATTGAGGAAGGTTGTCTTTACATCCATCTGGTGTAGATTCCATCCCATGGAAGTGGCAAGGGATATGATAGCTCTAATGGAGGTATACCTTGCCACTAGAGAAAATGTTTCGTCATAATATTCTCCCTCCTTCTGGGAGAACCCTATGGCCATGAATCTTGCCTTATATTTATCCATGCTTCCATCTGCTGCATGTTTAATCTTGTATACCCATTTTGAGGTTACCACTGATTTTTCTTTAGGTCTGGGTACAATTTCCCATACTTCATTTTTCATAATGGATTGATGTTCTTCCGCCATAGCTTCTTTCCATTGTCCCTTTTGGACTGCTTCTTAAAATGTAGTAGGTTCTTCATCTAGAAGTTTCGTCATGTATGCTGCATCACTTGAGAATCTTTTCAGTCTTTTACTCTTTCTGGATGTTCCTTCTGGAACCTTGATTCTTTCCACGTCTTGTAATGTAGCTTCAAGACAAGCTGGTCGCTTCTTGGTTTTTGGTATGATATCTGAATCAATGTTCTCACCTGGTTCCATAGGATAATCAGGTTGATCCTTTTCATTATTTTCGTTTTCTGTGTTTTCTTCATTTGGTTCTTCAAGTTCCTCTTCTTCAATAATTTATTCGATGGATTTCCTAAAGGCCATATTTTCATTGAACGTTATGTCTCTGCTAACTTCTATCTTGTGTTTCTCTGGAATATATATTCTATAGGCTTTGGATGAATCACTATATCCCACGAATATCCCCTTCTTTCCTGAGGGTTCTAGTTTATTCCTTTTATCTTTGGGAATATGAGAGTAAACTGGACATCCAAATNCTTCAATAATTTATTCGATGGATTTCCTAAAGGCCATATTTTCATTGAACGTTATGTCTCTGCTAACTTCTATCTTGTGTTTCTCTGGAATATATATTCTATAGGCTTTGGATGAATCACTATATCCCACAAATATCCCCTTCTTTCCTGAGGGTTCTAGTTTATTCCTTTTATCTTTGGGAATATGAGAGTAAACTGAACATCCAAATATTCTTAGATTTTCTACGTTAGGTTTCTTACCTGAGAATGCTTCTTCTGGTGTCATGTCCTTCAATATGTGATGAGGGCTTTTGTTATGTACATATATTGTCATCATTGTTGCTTCTCCCCATAGAAACATGGATAGACCTTGATCGTTCAATAGGGATTTTACCGTTTCTTCGATAGATCTGTTCTTTCTTTCTGCTACACTGTTTTGTTGAGGATTGTGAGGAACAGTCAACTCCCTCCTAATCCTTGCCGATTTGCAGAATGAAACGAACTCCTTCGAGGTGTATTCTCCTCTATTATCTATTCTTAATGTCTTGATCTTCTTGTTTGTAAGGTTTTTTATTTCTGCCTTGAATTCTTGGAACTTGCTGAATACTTCATCTTTTGATTTCAGTAGGTACAACCACATCTTTCTTGAATAGTCATCTATGAAGATTACATAGTAGAGAGATCCTCCTAGAGATCTGACTGGCATTGGACAACAAACATCTGAGTGTATTAGATCTAGGATTTCCTTGGATCTGTTGTTGCTTCTTGGGAATGGTTTCTTGATATTCTTCCCCAGGGCACATCCTTTGCAAATTCCTTCATGTGTGGATGTCAATTCTGGTATTCCTTCAACCATTTTTCTAAGGAAAGGTAATGCTTGATAATTGATATGAGCGTACCTTCTATGCCAAAGCTCATTAGGGTTGACTTCATCATGTACTAGAGCTTTTTCATTTCATTCTAGTAGTCTATACAGATTTCCTTCACAACTTCCAATAACCCTAGCATCCTCTATGCTGGAATTCTTATGCCATGATAACACCTTTCCATCCATGAAGGCTATTATGTTTCATTTGTCTTCTAAACATGATATTGATACAAGATTCTTTTCTAAACCAGGTACATATAAAACATTGCTTAAGTGAACATGATTACCCGATTCCAACTTGACGAAGGCTTGTCCAAATCCTTCGACGGGGTAAGTGCTTTTGTCTCCAAGCTCCACTTTGTACGATGTCTTTCTCTCATTTAGATTTGAGAGTCTGGCTTGATCTCCTGTCATGTGCCTGGAAGCTCCACTGTCGATTATCCACATATCATATTCAATCGTCCCGGTAAGTGCTGAGTAGTGTAAAAGACTGATTGTTTCACACATGTCTTCGGTTGACTGGTAATTGGTCATGCCTTGATCCAAAACTTCAACTTCGTCAGTTATGTCTTCTGAGAGAGCCGAGATGTGCACTGAGTTAGGGTGCATCTGAATATCTTCTTCTTGGGCGAGATGCTCCATCACAAGGTGTCAGATCAGAGATTTAGTGTTTCTGCAACTGCTTCTGCTAGTAACCCTAGCTGCAGTGTTTTTGGAAGCTGCTCCTGCTAGTAACCCTAGCGGCAGTTCCTCAACGAGCTCAATATCTAGCAGCTATGCTTCCTTCCAGTGTTTTAGACTGATTGAAGGGGGTGTGGGCCCATAACCTATTAGAATATAGAATATTGTGCTCGTTTTACCATTGACGATACCCTCGTCACCCAACCATAGGCCGAAGCCACCCTCTGAGCACCTTGACCTTGACAGAGAAGAGAATCCTGGTAGCAATCCAACCCAAGATGATCAGATAATCCCACCCAGAGGCTAGTGCACACCTTCCCATAAACTTGCGCACAAGCTGCAACTGCACCTGCACAGATCCAGTTCACTCTGCAATTGCTGAGATGAGATTAATGAGAACTGGTGCCCTGTATTTATAGTAGTCTGGGCAGTTTAACTGGGGCCGACTTCTCCTTCTGGGTATTAATAAATTCATATTAAATGTATTTCTGCAGCCGACAACCTGTCTAGGGTTTTCTTCATTTCTTTGCTTCCTTCCGGAGTATTCTAATCTTGTCATAGGTCACAATAGAGGTTCATACCTCCCGAAGCTACCATATTATTAACAATTATCCCCCGGGAAGAGAAGTCGGCCCAATTAGTTAAGATGGAGTAGTATAAATAAAGGGAGCTAGATCTCATTTGTCACTCATCCACGACTACATAAGGACAAGAAGTGTGCATGAGTGAAGGAGAACTACACCTGCTGCAATAGTGACTTTGTCTTGGGTTATTAGTTTGAAATTTCTACTTGGTCTTTGGTTATCCTTACTTGGTGCACTAGCCTTGGTTGGCTATTGGTTTGTTACTAGAATTATTTTGTCTGTCAAGGTTAAGGTGCTTGGGGGTGGCCTTTATGCCTATGGTTGGGTGACAATATTGCTATATTTTCTATGGTGAAATGAGCACACCCATTTTTCTAACAGATAATTTAGGAAAGTTTGATTCTAGAATAGATGAATGTATCTTTCTTGGCTATGCATCTCGAATCAATGCCTACAATGCTACAACAAAAAGACTACGCAAGGTTGTAGATAGTGTTGATGTAAGAGTGGATGAAGAAATACCCCAAGAGGAAAAGTCACAAACAAATGAATATCTAGAGGAGACAATATACAAATAACAATAAAACGAAGATGAAAAGAAAGAACAAGAAGAAATAGAATGCCAATATCCAAAGACACCATCCAGAATTGTCCAAAAGAATCATTCAAAAAGTTAGATTCTCGGTGATATATATACATGAGTTCAGACTAGAAGAAGATTGAACTTTTCTTTTGTTAGATTTTGTAGCTTGAAGGTACTTCTACATTGGTGACACCTGACACGTAGAAGAGATCGAGCAAATTTCTCTCTCTAGTGACTTTATAAAGTGGTTTTATAAAGTGATTTTATAAAGTCAAGTTGAGTCTTTTAATATTTAATGGGTAAAAATGACTTAATGAAGTGTGGGTCACTTAAGTGATTTAAGTGAACTCAATAGATGATTAAGTCACAACCGTTGATCTCAAGAGGGAAATATCTAATCTTGACCTTCTATCTCTTTGGAAGATCAAGGGTTAGGGCAGTTACTCATTAATGAGTGAATAAATGTAGCTTTAGAGAAAGGGGGTTGCACTTTTTAAGGAAATCTTGGAGGGAAGTTGAAGAGGTACACTTTCCAAGAAAGATTGAGCCAGGAAGGAAAGAGTAGTAGTAAGAGGGGATAGGAATGCATCCCAAGGAGGGGATTGTAACACATCCGAAGGAGGGGATTGGAATGCATTTATTACAATCATGTATTGTACAATAGCTAAAGGTGGCTCGTACAACATTAATTGTTGGTCGTACAATTGAGTTAAAGCACCGAAATCAAGGCAGCCTTTCTATTGATGTTTAGAATGATTTCCAAGGTGTTTCATTGGGTGAAATCAATACAGTTGAGTATTGTACCATACAGACAAGTTTGGGCAGAAAGTTTGAGGTCCACACTATTCTATTTCTGTTATAAAGGACCGTACATTTGCACAAAAACTGAGATAGAGATTTTGGGCACAAAAATCGACATGTTTTGTGCATATTTAATGAGATAAGTTGTTGTATTTAATGATGATAATATTATTGTTGTAAACTCAAAATTTTTCCTATGAGCTCAATAAGAAGAATATCTCCTTGACTGGTTTTCCCCTGGTATGTTTTTCTAGGGGCATTGCCTAGAAATTTCTTGTGTCAAATGTTTTTAAATGTTGTCCATTGTTCATTTATTTTCTATTGCTAAGTTTTAAATATTAGTCATTTAGTGTTTTTGCTCATAGTTCCAGTTGCATGTTGAGTTAACTTGCATTATTGGTGAATTACTATTGGAGGTTGAAATCTAAGTTTTTGGCTAAGTGTTTGTTTGGTATCTTTTTACATGGTATTAGAGCAGGGTTCTGAGGTTTAGTTGACAGAGGCTGGCACTTGGATAGCAGTGACTTGTAGGGGTTTTGCTTAGAAGAAAAAGGGGAAGAAAGGGTATTTGTCAGTTGGACAAAGAAGGCTTCCAATATCAGGTATGAGGATATGTTGGAGGGGATCTCCAACTACCTGTTGTGGAAGGTAAGGATTGCAACTGTTATCAAGGAGAACAACTTGTGGGCGTTGGTGAATACCATAGTGATAGTAGCTTCGTAAGATCCCATTTCTCTAGACGTCCACGAGGTGAAGGAATCAAGGGCACAAAGGATAATCTTGGATGGAGTGAGAGACCACCTAATTCCACATTTGGTTGAGAAGCAGATAGCCAAGGAGATGTGCGATGCACTAAAAGCCTTGTACGAGAACAAGAACAAGAACATGAAGATGGCCCTAAGGGACAATCTCCACAACACTAGGATGGCCAAGGGAGAGAGTGTGGCCTCCTATCTCACCTAGCTTATACAAGAGAAGGATGAGTTGGCAGTTGTAGGGGAGATTATTCCAGACTCAAAGTTGGTGTGCATAGCCCTCAAGGGCTTCACCAAAGAGTGGGACATTTTTGTGAATTGCGTGGTGGGAATAGATAAGCTCCCATATTGGAGCATACTATGGGATGAATTTACTCAAAAGGAGATCTGGGAGGGTTCTCAGAGTAGATATCAAGAGAAGACAGTAATATCCCTAGGAGAACCCCAGTTGTAATTATGAATTGTAAACATGTTTGATAGGATGGTGAGCCGATTTATTATAAGTTGGTAGGATTATGTGTGTATTAGGTCGGAGAGCCTAGAGGTTAAGGCCAGTGGGCCTGATTTTGTATATGCAATTATGCATATTATTAATAAACAACATCATTGCGTGTAGACCGACCACAAAAAAAGAGTTATGGGGGACTAAACTTCCACTAGGCTGGGTAAGGGAGGGGGGCTAAGTGTCTAGGAATAGGGGCTAAGCTAGAGGGCTTACCTCTAAAGGAATAATATTATATTATTATTTCCTAGAGGCTAAGGTTGGACATAACCTATGTTGTCCTAAGTTCATGGGGAAAGGGAATGAGTGCTAAGTGGAGCTCATGCAGCTTCAGGAAGACATGTGTCAACCTGGGCGCATGCAATTTATAGTTGGAAAAGTCAGCTCGTTGGAGGTTTGCTCACCATTCTCGCATTCCCTCGCCATTCTCACGTTCTCTCACCATTATCGCGATGGTTGCCACTCTGGAAGTTGACCATACTCTCCACTTATGCGCGCACACATCCACGCACTAAGCCTTTGCCTCCATCGTCAACCTCTGCATCATTCACACACCTATGGAACGAGAAGGCACTTGAGCTATCCCGTAATTTTATTGTGAAGTACAACACACATGTACTTTTCCTAAGCCCATACCATTCCTCAACGATTTTTCGATGCTGCCAACGCAGTTCCTTGACTGAGCGTGACTTGTTGCCATCATCTGATCTATACCAAGCTTTGTTTTTTCCATCACCCTCACTTGAATTGACTTGGGAGATGGACTGAAGAAGCAGATTATCAGGCCTGTGGGTTTGAAGAGGCAGATTTTCAGGCCTATAAGCAACTCTCTCCATGTGAGAGAGGTTGTTGGGGAAGTGATTTTCCCCGAGGGAGCCCAATGACAGCTATAGTGCTCTGAGAATTCCTGTCTGACTTGTTGTTGAAGCCCTAGAAGGGAAGTGGGGTAGCCGAAGGACTATTGAGAAGAGAAGGGGCACACTTCCTGGGGTGGAATAGGCATGTGGGGAATGAGAGGTTGTAGGCTGTTAGTGTGAGTTGGCTCTTGGAAGAAAATCCTTCCTATTGATCTTTGCGACTTTCCTGTTGTCCTTAACAAGCATAGGAATCCCTTTCCCGGTGGAGTTTAGTCCCAGCTCAAGGGTGACCCAATGTTGAGCGTGATGAGTAGCATGGTCTATGGCTGGGAGGTTCGTGGAAGGTCTGCACATAGTTGGTGTACTTCAATTAAAATATAAGTACCCATTTCTCTGTTCATTTACATGTTGTGTATTTGTACATGCTATATTGATGGGTATTGCCTGTATATGTTGTTATACTTATGGGTTCTGCCTATGATTACTGCATGTATGTTTTCACTGTTATTTCTGCATTAGTATGTGTATTAGAAGAATATGTTGTCTATTTATGTTTATATTTATAGGCAGATGATAATTTGTATTTCTACCAGATAGCATGCCCCGGCTTGGGTGGTCAGAGGTGCTACAAAATGGTATCAGAGCAGAAAAACAAATATACAGTTGTTTAGGTAGTGTTACCCGATAGGGGTTGGTGGTCGAGGAAATTACAAAGACAGAGGGTGGTGCAGATGAGCATAATGTTGATCTTGTGGGAAAGAGAAAAGAGAAGAATAAGGATATGAGCAAAGTGAAATGCTTTGCATGCCATAATATTGGCCACTAAGCTAGTCAATTTTTGAACAACAAGAAGAAGAAGGAGCCAGAGGTATCGACATCCGTTGAGGTTGTTGAATTCATTGAGAAATTCGAGAAGGAATTCTCTTTGATGAATTTCCCTTCAGGTAGTGGTTGTCCACTATTCAAGGACATTGAATCATGGTTTGTGGAGAGTGGTGAATCTTGAATATGATGGGAATGATGTCAGTGTTCCTTGGCATTTTAGAGATAGACTCAAACTGCTATGTGGATAATGGAGTTGGCTCAAGGCTTGTAGTAAAGGGGGTTGAAAGTGTGATATTATAGCTAGATTCAAGAGGCTTTCTCGAAGTGGCCAATGTGTTGTTTATTCCAAGAGATGACAGTAAATTTTCTCTCAATGTCAACTTTGGAGATTGATGGATTTGGAGTTGCATTCTTCTATGGATGGGTGTTTCTATATCCATAGGGAGCTACTATGGACACAGTAGTATTGCTGGGTGTTAGGTATGATAGGTTATACAAGTTGTTGGGATGGCCCGTGGTTGGATCCATTGGATTATTGGATTCATAGTCTATGTTAGTGTAGGAGAGTGAGTTTATACTGAGGACTCAGACCTCTTCTAGTACTTTTAGAGGAATCAATAGGTATGAGATGACACAAACAAATGCTTGGGAGAGTGAGGAGACTCCCATGAGCATATCTTGGATGGATAGGTCTCTAGATCAGAGTTTAACGCTAGTAGCAGCAGTGGCTTCTAGTTTAGAGGGAGCAGAGCCTTCTAGCTCAAAGGGAGAAGCTACAACAACAAATGAGATGATGGAGTTGGAGACAGATTATGGTGGAGGTACCAGAAGTACCTCCCTTACTAAGAGGGACTGTTAGATTTTGTAGCTCGGAGGTACTTTTGCATTGGCGACACCCAACATGTAAAAGAGACCAAGAAAATCTCTCTCTAGTGACTTTATAAAGTGTTTTTATAAAGCGACTTTATAAAGTGATTTTATAAAGTCAAGTTGAGCCTTTTAATATTTAATGGGTAAAAGTGACTTTATGAAGTGTGGGTCACTTAAGTGATTTAAGTGAACTCAACGAACAATTAAGTCATGACCATTGATCTTAAGAGGGCAAGATCTAATGTTGGATTTCTATCTCTTTAGAAGATCAAGGGTTAGGGAAATTACTCATTAATGAGTGAATAAATGAAGCATTTGAGAGAGGGGGGGTGCACGTTTTGATGAGAGTTTGGAGAAAGATCCATATCCCAGTCCTTCTGACTAACTTCCTCCTCTGTTACTAAAACAAGGGAGTCTTCCCAGGAGGTCTCATATCTCCTCGAAGCCTATGAAGCTTCTATCTAGTCTCCTCAACTCATGGCACATGTCTTCCAGTCCTGAAAGACGTCTCTCTCTCCCATCTAAATATGAGGAGGAATACTTTATGATTGAAAGTCTTTAAGCCATTGAATCTCTTTGAGATCAAGCTCACTATGAGTCTCCATGCTCCCTCTGAAGCTTGATTCTCTCTGAGTCTATATAATCTTCAGAGCCATTTTCTCCCTCTGTTTGAAGTATCCTTTGAATGGTCCTGGGGAGGCTGCTCCTCCCTACTGGATCGTTTGGGATGAATCCATCTGAACTCTAGCTCCTTCTGAGTTCGTACTTGGTGGGGCTGCTTACCTCACCACTGGTGGAGCAATATACTCCTCGTGATATGGCTCATCAATGATATATATCTTTGCATCCTACAAAGTGTCCCGGGACCATGTTGGTCTCTTCCTAGTTACTGCAACGATTTTGGGTAGGCCCTTCTAGATCTACTAACTCTTCCTGATGATATGAAGAGTGATCAACTAAACTAGAGGGATTTGTTCAGTCATATTTAGAGCTTTCTACTCCTTACAATCAATATCCATATGTGATACTTTATATCTCGCAAAAGTACCCTTCTTCATCGTCTTTTTCTTCGGTACATGGATGTATGCGGTCATGTATACAACTTCTTATCCGGATAGTCTGCTCCATGTCTCAAACTAGAGACCATCTAATATGTTTCTTCCTGCAAGCGTCACTATAGATTCCTTCAGAGTTATCACATGTGACATGCCCGGAACAAGACCAACAATGAGGGAAAACAATAGACAAGAATAATACTCTTATAATAATAAAAACAATAATGAGAACAATCGTCATAGTAGCTACCACTTGTGATCTGCCTAGAACAAGAAACAAGAACAAAAAGTATAATAGCATTTTCATAAGAACATATCTATGATAACAAAAAAAAATAATTTCATGGTAATCGTCATAGCATTACCAAGGTGACCTACCTAGAAGCAAAACAAGAAATATCTCCTAGAGGAGATGTTAGTTCTGTTATCACACAATATGTACTTTCCTAAATCCCAAAGCAAGTAGATACAAGATTGGCGTAATAGGGGGTGACCTATCATTGTCACCTTAATAGGAAACCCCTTTCTATTTAGGAGTATATCAATGTACCCCAGGGGAGACGTCCCCAGTGACCTAAGGGTTTGAGAAGGATAAGGCCAAAGTATAAGAAAGTTCCTCCCCTCTCACATGTCACTCAATTTCAAAGGGTTCTTTTATGTCTTATAGAGATGAAGCAAATAAATAATATTGTGTACCTGCCCAAAACAAGACAACAAAATAGAAAAAAAGGGCACTTTCCAAGTACCAAAATGATATTAATGCTTCATAAGACAATGAACTCTTAAAAAATATACTAGCTGATATAAAATTGTAGCAGCACAACAATTTACAACAGCAATGACAAATTTGTAAAAGCCACAATAATTATGCTTCAAAATGCTTGAGAAAAGACTAGAAAAGGTAGTTTTAACTAGGCAAATTGATATTAGATAATCACAAGCAAATTTAGCAATGTCTAGCTAGCAATATATGTCACTTTTGAGGTCAATTTACTATTGTTAGATGGATTTAGCAATATTTTTCAACAACAACAGGTTGGTTAGTGAATTAGGCTAATCTAAGGTTAGTAGGAGTTAGTGGATGTTCCAAAGAAGATAGTTTGAAAGTAGTTTGATCAATCAATCACCAATAGTGAATATACTAGTGCCTTCTAGTGTAATGGAGTCAATGGTAGCAGCGACAACTCTTAGAGGGAAACAACAATGATAATACTTAGTCAAAGGAGATGGAGAAAATGAGAGAGGTGTTGATAACCCAAGGCCTCAAACATCCAAGTCCTAGAGATAATTGCTAGAAAGTAAGGAAGCTTAGGCCCTAGCGATTTCTCTTTTCCTTAGACAATTTGAAATAAAATATGCAATAGGAAATGAAGTAGGGTTACTAGAGTGCTACAATGGTAGGGATCTAGTATCTACTCATAGATAAGGTGCTCTTTGAGAAATTTAAACAAGTGGTAGAGAAAAAGATAATAACTTATGTCTTTCTCCTAGGGTTTCAAGCAAGCAATTTCATAATATTTAATATGAAACAAGTAAAATTCACCATAAGCATTCATTCACAATAAAGAAATGCATATTTTCTACTTACTTCACCAAGAATAATCAAGGTCAAACCCTAGTTGAAGATTTCCCACCATGAAAATAGTCAAGATACACCAAAAAAGCCTCTCCAAGAAGTTGTGCACTACTTAATTTCAACCAATAACCCTTAAAGAGGGCTGAATTTCAGACCACACACTTGTGTGATGAGAGATGATGATAAAAATGAGAGTTTTTCTCTCTTATTTATACAATATCAATGACCTTTAATTACAATTAGGTCATAAAAAGGTTGCCATGGCCAAATTACATTTAAAATCCAGTTTTTACATAAATAACATTAATCAAACCCTAATTTCATCTTCAAGGGTGACATCATGCCCTTCTAGGGTGACGTTAGGCCCCTAAGGTGGAACGCTAGGCCTCAAGTGCAGGACATTTTACCTTCAAAGGCCCTGAATGTTGCCACATGTACCAATTAGCACACAACTACCCATCATAAGTGAAAACCCTAACTCTGGTTGACGTCAAGGTCAAAATGATGACCTCATGTGCTCTCAAGGGTCAACGTCTAGGTGGAAAGGAAAAACCCCCTTGGGTCTAGGTCTGCCGGAGTGTCCCTGGTGCAATGTCCTTCTTTTTTCCTGGTGCAAGATTCTAGTTTCTCTCCCCCCCTGGCGGGGTTGCAACATCCATATGTTGGGCTTTCAGCCCCATGGAGGTTCGACCTGATCATTCCCCCATATGTTCTTGTCCACTGGGAAAAGTTCTGCAACAACAACAAGTATGCTCTCCAGGGGCTCATAAGTCATAGGGATGACAATCACATCTAATAATCAAATTACCCAAACATGTGCATCAAACCCCCCTTTACCCAGACAAATGTTCAAATATGTTACACAATTTAACAAGTCAGGTTTGGAGAAGGTCTTAGGATGTCCTATTGGGCTAATTCTCCTTAAGTTTGGGGTGTTTCCCAGGTGAGAACCAATCTAGGTCATGTAAGTGTGTGTGAAGTGGCATAGGGGAAATGTTTGGGCAGAGGGTGCAGTGCTAATAGGAAAATGTAGGTATTGTCTGTGGGTGCCTCTGTAGAGGGAGAGATGCACCTTATCATAGATGCCATTATTTCCCATCCCATTTAATGCCTTTTATTCTTAGTCTTATTTCTTTTGGTATTTTTTCTTTTCAAGGGAAATGGAAAAGCTAGGGGAAACTGTCCTAGCATGGTGACAACGTTACCCACAAGCATTTCATGAAAATGAGAAGGTTGGCTCGTGATGAGACCCCCTTTCTCTTGGCTATGCAACCAAAATCCACTACCCTGGTTTGGTGACCATATAGATGGTAGTGTCATGCCGCTATATGCCCATGGACCTAATAGGCCAACTCATGATGAGACCTCCCATCCACCAACTAGTACCTTGAGTTTTGATTTATTTTATGGGTCCCCTTTTCTTACTGAGAAGCCTTTTATTGCTTTCTCAGGAATCCCTGGGTGAAGCATCTCAAAGGTTTTATTTTGGCTTTTAACTCTTTCCAACTACTTTTACCCCCTTCTTCCCATAACGCAAGGTACAACCCTTCCTATCGTGGAAAACCCAATGATTGAACCAAGGTGGGGGAAGATGAGAGGAATAATGATGAAAAGTGGTAAGTATGGAGGGAATGAAAGATGACATTTCATAGACCCACCCAATGGAAACTCATCCTAAAGGGGAATCAACTTACTAGGAATGCCACCCTCCTAGGTATGAACAAGTTAAAGAGTATAATTTCCAAGCAAACATTATGAAATGAAGGAGAATTCAGTGCAACATATTCAAGTGCTTCAAAAATCAGAGTGACACATACCATGATACCCAGACTCATTACCTCATGGAACAAGAATTATTGCTACTTCAGGACTAGGCTGGTGGGATGGACATTGTTGTTGCTGATAGGTGGGATGCACTGAAGAAAAGATGGGCCCTCCAGGGCCATGGTCAAGTCATATGGCTCTCGACACTCCATGTCTAGGACCTGTGGGCCTCGAGACATGATCTCCTTAGTTATCCCTAGGATAGGGGATAACAAGTTCATCTTGCAAACAAGTACAATAAGCATTTATATCAATAGTAATCACATGCTACCAAGTAATCATTGTATCTAGCAGTAATAAAACCTTTCAAACATTGTTGTCACAACTATAGTGTTTACTTGTAATGTAGCAATTGTCAAACTTGATATGTGCAAATTGGAAACTTATCAATTTAATCAATCAAACTTGGAACCTCGAGTCTTATCTTCAAGAATGAGTGTTGTTGATTTTCTTCCGAGTCTCCTCACTCAAGATGAAAAGTATTCTCTCCAACCTATCCCTTGTACTAAGATAATATGATTTATTGACATAAATCTGAGTTAGGGAATATAATGCAAGTAAACTCAAAAATCTCAACCTTAATCAATCTAATACTTTGACTAGAGTTAACTTATAAATTTAACTTTGACCAAAGGTTAGTATGATAATCATAACTTCAATAGATCAAAATACAACTAGATGTTCATAATATCAAAATAATTCCATAACCGCTAGAGGCATATCAAAACAATCAAACCTGGAGTGTGTTGTTCCTCTAAATGTGTTGGATCTGAGATCCCTCTGGATCTACAATTTTTCTTGGACAAAAGATCCCTTCTCCTGAAAACACCCTCAAGATAGTGATACAGTTTAAACATATACAAGTACATACCTTCAAAAAGAGCGACAAACAACGAAAAGAAATGACGAATCCTAAAACTTCAAAGTGCTCCAACTTTCAATTTGAAGGTAGTTGTGGATGCACTAGGGTAGGGCGTGCGAGGACAACTAAAAGTTAGGCCCAACACTTCAAAGAAACTTTCACTACAGCTGGTACTGTAATTGGTGCTACAACTAACACTACAAATGGTGTTATAACTGGCACTGCAACTGGTGCAAAGAAACTGGCACTGCCACTGGAACTGGTATTGTAGACCTAGGGTTTTATGAGGAAACCCTAATTTTTCAATTTCATAATTTTGGAGATATGATCTGGGGGAAAGATGTGCCCTAATTAGGCGACCTTCTTAGTGGGTTCAGTAAGTGCTCAATGAGCTTGACAATTGGGGAAAATGAGTATATTCCTTCCAACAGTTAGACTGTTACGAATGAAACTAGCTCTAATACCATGTTAAAATTTTGGTACGCTCATTTAACCATAAACAATGTCACCTCATTGTCACCCAACCATAGGCATTCACTATTTCACCCCTGAGCACACTAATCTTTTCTTAAATAGAATGATTCTAGAAAGTCCACACTAGAACCAATAGATAAACCCTAACCAGAAACACCACTGCTTCAACAACAACATAATACCAAGAGAACGTACCTATAATAATAGAAGTGTACCTTTACCAAGAGAAGCATACAAGAGAGATACCAGAAATATTGAGATTACACCATGACAACTGTTGCACCACCCACTCGTTAATTGCACCTCCTTCTACTTGAATTTTAGTTGTTGCAGTTGTTTCTCTTCAAACTTGCATCCTCCTTCTGTTGAGTGAGAGTATGTGGAAATGAGGAGGGCCTAGCCTCTATTTATACTAGTCTTCCAAGGTGTATTTTCATGTGGGTCCGACCTCACTTTCTGGAGCCTTTTAATACTTTATTATTATTCTCTTTGGGTTGAATTCTCTTCTAGAGTTTTCACACATCTATTTAACGGTTCTATTACTTCTAGAATACTCTATTCTAAGTACAAAGGTTGCACTTGGAGGTTAATACCTCCCGCAGCTACCAAAACATCAACATAATCTGGGGCATGAGGTTTACTAGGGTTTGAATCTATGTTTGGGATATGAAGCAAAGAGAGGAACTGGAGCATGAAATTTAAGGGTATGATGATGCTATGAAATTCATGAAGTATGAAGCATGCAGGTGAAGTTAGAAGTAATCTATATATGAAGATCTTAGGTTGGTGCTTATACTAGTCTTACTGAGTTGGTGCGCAGTTGAGGAGATTGATGTCTCCAGTAGGTTAGTGCCTACACGATATCTTACTGAGTTGGTGCTCAACCGAGGATTGGTGTCTCCAATAGGTTGGTGCCTACAAGATTTGTAACAATAGGTTGGTTCTTGCAGACATTTATAAAGATAACTTTTTTTGTTTTTCTCTGGCAAGGGTTTCCATGTTAAACTTTGTGTACTACGATTTGAGTTTACATGCATTTATTGTTTTAAAGTTAANCCCCCCCTCTCAGTATAAGCATAAGTTCAACGCCTTGTAACCCCTATTGGTACCCATTCAAATAGTACTGCAATAAACAATCCTTGTATATGGAATTTCACTTCCACATACCCTCAAGTATATAGGAAGTCCCCTAAGTTAGCCAAATCCATATTTGGATAAACTAATCGACCATCTTGTTCCTATAGTGCACCAAGAATAATATTCAAGAAGATTGCTCTCTAGTACCTGGTTAATTGGGTAGTAAATCTAAGGGTATGGTGGACTTCCTTAGTTGGTGCACTGAGGGATTGGGATGAGTACTACTTTTGAACCCTGCATTTGTATCAAAGAGTTATAGCACCCTATGCTTTGTCACTAGTCTGAAAAATTCCTACATAAATTGTGGTATTGAGAATTTGGGAATTCTATCAGCACATCAATGTTTTGGTGGGAGTAAAACTCTGGCAGAAGTAGCAAAATTTTACAAAAAAAAATTCCTCCCCACACCCTTATTTGAGACCTATCTCATTAGAATTTGTTATGTTCCAAATGCTTAAGATATCATAATAAAACAAAAGTACACACCATGTACACCAATGTGAACATGAAGCACACCTATGATATAGATAAGAGAGATGAGTTACATAAAAACTCCTTAAAGAATATGAGAACCTCCTCCAAATACCCAAATACATTTATACATCACAATCCACATATCTTCCATAACGACTACATGATATCTATATATACTTATTCACACATTGCACATGTGGCTCCTTTATTATTAGATCGAACCTATTACATATACATTTACACATTACATGTACATTAACCGCATATATTCCCCCCCCTCGGGGTCATATCATATGCATTTAAACCCATATCTTCCCCTCTTGGGGTCATATCATAGTAGCCTCCTTCAAAAAGTTGTCCTCGTAGTTTTGCAGTTAAAAGCTTTACATGTGATGAAACCAAGTATTATGATTTTCTTATGTTCCTACTTTCTTCATTCCATTGATGATGATCCATCCATACAAAATCAATTTTTTTTGTCTTAATACTTGACGGTTGGTTGTTGCATAATTTTCTTTCCTTTGATTCCATGTATTGTTGTTGTAGCTTCTCCAATTTGTAGTAGTTGTTGGTCTCTAATAATATCTTGTTGAAGAGTGGTTTTGTGATGCCCTATTCCATGAATATATATGAGTATTCCATCTTCTTACTTGATAATGTCGATATCGATCGTTTTGTCTTCCTTAAAATATTTTTTGGTAATGAGGGTGTCAATATCATATTTGGCGATTTTCCTTCAATTTGCACACCCATTTCATCTATCTTCTTTTCAGAGACAATGGCATCCTCTATCCTCTTTTCTTTGTCTTTGATTACTCTATTTGTGGAGATAATATCGTCATATTTGACATGTACATCCTCTAGATGGACTTCAACTTCTTCAAGTATATTTTGGTGACCTTCTTAAATCTTATCTTCTTTCTCCTTTTGGAGTTGCAATGTGACACATGTTGGAATATTCACCAAAATTAAGAGGGGGTGAATCGGTATTGGACACTTTTTACCAATTTTAATCACAACATGTAAACATTAACCTATCGATAATTCCATTCAACAATGCATAACATCAAACATAATACACAAGAGATTTTTATGTGGAAATCAAAATGGGAGAAAACCATAGAACACTTCTAATATATATCTTAAAGATTACATCCACAGGAAGCACCAACTTCCAAGATTTACCAGCATTAACTAGAAGGAGGCACCAACCTGAAAGAAGCTTCAACTCCCTGATTTACCAGCACCGACTAAAAGGAGGCACCAACCCCCTAGATTTATGAGCATCAACTCAAAGGAAGCTATAACTCCATATCTTCTCTAGCACCAACTAGAAGGAGGAACCAAACCCATGGATTTATGAGCACCAACTCAAAGGAACCTACAACTCCTATGCTAGAACCAACTTATTGAATGAAGACACCAATATTCTCGTTCACCACCCAACCACCCTTGTTTTAAAAATATTCTCACAATATGGTCCGGTCCAATATTAGCTCCAGGTCCTCAACCAATATGCTTTGAATCCCTCACACAAATATGCACCAAACGCTGACTTCAAGCTGCTCACAAGTCACTGTCATTGAATATATGTTCTACCCTCAAGAATCCTCAACAAGAATACACCTTTGATCAGACCAGACTTTTCAAGGTGAATCCCTTGCCCTGATAGTTGCAAAATATAGATTCCCTCACCCTAGATCTCTTCATGTGATACATGTCTTACCTTTGTTGGGTCATACTTTTAACATCTTTGTTCGGTCACATTTCTTTTCAAAACAAAGCAAAATGATCCTTCAATAACTAGCTACAATTACCCTAGAGATCTTGCCCAACAAATTTGAAACTACTTTTAAATCTGGTAATAGATATGAAAAATTTTGCACCAAAGGACATACCTAAAGCATAATTGAAAGATTACTTGAATACCCATGAAATTTGCACAAGAATAGACTCCAACTTTGACCCATATATGCCTCAGACTTCACTGGAATTTGTGCCAAGAACAGACCTGAAATTTGTCCTTAGAACAGACCTAAAAACATATCTTAACTACTCTCTAAATCTTCCTCAAAACATACATTAATCTTGCACTAAACATCCCTTTACTTGCCTTAGATCTGGCCTCAGGATGGCCCTTAATTTACCTCAGATTTGGACTCAGAACATGCCTAAAATTCTCCTCAAATTTGGCCTAAGAACAAGCCTAAACTTCACAAATATGCCCCAAAAATTTACCTCATATTAGCTTCAAAAAGGCCTCAGATCTGCCTCAAAAACTTGGCCTTGCTGCCTCAGAAAACTCACCCTTATCACGTCATATTTCTAACCCTTGTTGCCTCAGAAAATTCGCCCTTATTTCCTCAAATTCTCACCCTTGTTGCCTAGAGAATTTTCTTGATTGGAGGTCTAGAATGAGGATTCTAGTGCCTTATTTATACTCAACTTAACCCACCTTTTAGGGTCGAATTCAACTTTTCGTTACAAGTAATATTCACATATAATTCCAAATGGGGTCGACTTGTTTAATCAATATCCCTTTACTTAATTTTACCATTAGGGCCGACTTTACATATTTAATTCAAAATGATTTTTAATAAATATTCTATCCTTAATATTCATTTTAATGTTCATTACAAGGGGTTGACTTGTACTAGCCTTATTAATGATATTAATTTCAATGACATATTCAAGAGGGCACATCTCCCAAACCATGAGGGACCACGTGGCATGCCACCTATTGTTGGAAATGGCTTGATGAGAGCTATCAATCCATAGAGGTTTTGCATGCATTTGAAATGTCCTTCATACCCTTTTTCTTCAATCAACTGTGGGGCTTCTTCACCATTCATTTGGGCTCCCTTTCCTTTCTTCTGGGGATTCTTTTCCATCGGTATTTCCTATCATTTTAATCCACTAACGTATATTAAAAGAGTTCATTTCAAAGCTTCTTCAAGGCTCTTCAAGTAGCCACATATTCATTACTAAGAGGGGCTTCAAGGAGATGACTTTGCCTTCTCTTCTTCACTGCTTCCGAGGATGTGTTCTTCATGTTGATTACCAACGACTGACTTTGACATCAATGACAACACCATTCAACAATATCCCCCTTTTTCATTGATGGAAACAATCATACTCCTCATGTGATCATGCTCCTGAGCTTTCTCTCATGATCTTTCTCTCTCCCTTTGACATCAATGGCAAAGGGTAACTCCCCTTGACAATGTAAATCCCCCTGAAATTTTCTCTCCCCTTGCCTTGTTGTGCCTCTTACATCTTGCATTCCTATGACTATGTTGGTTCCACCTGTCAATATGATTCTCTTCTTGAATCATATGTTTTATTGAACATCCCTCTTGACGAAAATGACAACGAGTCCTTTTACCTTTCTGCAATCTCTCCCGATCTCATGCTTTCATCCATTGTCATGCATCTTCTCTGATTCATGTCAAGTATTGTCTTCTAGACATGCCAAATATCTCATGAATTCATCTTTGTCCATATGTCACAAAACTATCCATGACTTTGCTACTCTACTGTACACAATGTTGAATAATCGACCACCTCATTATTCTGAGATATTCAAATCTGTTGCAATTGATCACCACATATTCATGCTTCTCAAGTTTAATCAAATATGTCCACTAGTTTGTTCTATCTTTAAATCAAACTTTACAAGTCTACAACAATAACACTAGGTTGTCCAACACTTTCTCGAATGTGTTCAAACCAATGGATATATCTCTGCTTGGATATATACTTATAATCCTCTAGTCATGAGCCAATGATATTCCTTGTGTCTGCCAGCTAAACCATTCATATGTGTATGGAGACGTGTTCTAAACTACACCCTGAATTAATCAACCAAAATGTCACGAGACATTTTGCAAGTCTGCCATAAAATCATTGTGAATATTCCTTCCCAAAACAATTCATATTGTCTGAAAGATAGTTCTCTAGTTTGTAATAGTTTTTGCTTAGGCTCCCCCTTCAACATTCACGTTATTGGGAGTCTCCAAGCCATATTTCTTAGAAAAATGTATGAAACTGCTCTGCAGCTGGATCATCATTATGAATTCTGATATCTTCCTCTTTTCCTATAGATTCATCAAGATTTTTCAACTCTGCAATTCATGTGAGTATGATCTGTGGGCGTTCTTCATTCACTTATGCTTCTTGTTTTTGATTTCTTCTCTAAACCTTATTGTATCTGATATCAATGTTTTCCTTCAAGGAAGACTCCATCATTCTTCTACAATCATGGGCTATGTTTCCATAGTTGTGGCATTTGTAACATTCAATATTGTAGGGAGTTATAGAAACGTCTCTTGCTTGAACATTTCTTCCATACGCTATGCAATATACAACTTTATGTCCAAAGTTATTGCAAATAAAACAGTAACCAGGAAAGAAATTTTGATACATGGGAGCAAATGATCCTCTTTGTGATGTAGTTCTTCTGAATTCAGGCCTTATTTGATTGTGATATTCTCTTTTGTTGTTTCCTTCACAATGACCGGATCTTCTTTGATACCTGTAGGTAGAAGCTCTTCTTGGAGATACACCTCTTCTACATTCATTCCTCTTTGACTCTTGCCAACCATGATCCCTTCCTTTGTAATCTTTTCCTTGATAGGAATATGTAAAAATTTCTATATAATTATTATCCTTCAGTTCATTCTTCCTTTCTAGCAACCTAGAGCACTTCTCTTCAAATTTCTTTACTAGCGGTTTGGAGCTTCCTCTTTCTTCAGTGCTCTTGTTGAAATTGGTGTGTACATCTTCTTTGCATGAAGCCTCATCAATGTATCCAAGACCTGTTTTATCGAATGGTGACGTCTACTGAAAATGTCTTCTAGTACTTGAGAGTTCTTCATGTCTTCATTGAGCTTGACAACTTCAACCCTCAATGAGATGACTTCTTCTTCAAGCTTCTCATAATCTTATTCTTTCTTCATCATTTGTATCTTCATTACTTCTTCCGTTCTTTTTGCTTCTTCAATTTGGGTTTTCAAGGAGATGATTTCTTCTTCAAATCTTCTTTCTTGTTGACTAAATTCTACTTCAATCTTGTTTAAGTCCTCGAATCTTTCCTTAAGATGACTTGTCAAAATATCTTCTCTAGTTTTTGCTTCATTTACCTTGATTTCTAAGCGAGCAACTTCTTCTTCTTCCTTTTCAAGATCTTTTCTCTGTCTTTCTAGGGCACACAATAATTCTACTTCATGATCTACCATACCATCACTAATTTCTTGTTCTAGATCTGTTTGACATGATGAGCTTATTTCTTCTCATTCTATCTCAACATCTTCTTTATCTTGATCAACATGCTCTAGCTCTATGATTGCAAGAAGAGATTCATTAGAGTATAAATTATGTAGATTATCCCAAATCTCTTTGGTTGATGAGCATTGTCTCACTTTGAATTTTACCGAATCAGATAATCCATCCAAGATGGAATCCATTGCTATTTTGTTGTTCCTTTTTAATTCCTTCTTGGATGCAGTCTTCGGAGTTTTATTTGGAGTGGTGTATCCTGAAACAACTGAGTTCCAAGTGTCAAACCCATGTGCCTGTAAAAATACTCTCATTCTTGTGCTCCATATATCATAATCTATCTCATCAGATAGTGGTGCTATGTCCATGAGTGTTTGTAAGGATCTTCCTTCCAAAGATTAGACTGTTTTTGAAGGAACCTTCTCTGATACCAATTGTTGGAACATTCACCATGAATCTATTGGGCACTTTTTACCATTTTTAATCACAACATGTAAACATTAACTTATCAACAATACCATTCAACAATTAATAACATCAAACACAATACACAAGAGATTTTTATGTGGAAACACAAACGAGAGAAAACCATGAAACACTTTTAATATACATATTGAAGATTACATCCACAGGAAGCACCAAATTCCTATATTTATTAGCATCAATTGGAAGGCAGTGCCAACCCCCTAATTTACATGCACCAACGTGAAAGAATATTCAACTCCCTAATTTACCAACACCAACTTGAAGGAGGCACCAACCCCCTAGCTTTATGAGCACCAACTCAAAGGAAGTTTCAACTCCCCTACAAGCACCAACTTGTTGAATGAAGACACCAATATTCCCGTGCACCACCCAACCACCCTTATTTCAAAATTATTCTCACAATATGGTCTGGTCCAATATTATCTCTAGGTCCTCAACCAATCTACTCCAAATCCCTCACACAAATCTGCACCAAATGTTGACTTCAAGTTGCTCACAAGTCATTGTCACTGAAGATAAGTTTTACTGTCAAGAATCCTCTACAAGAATACACCTTTGATCAGAATATACTTTGCAAGGTGAATCCCTTACCCTGATAGCTGCAAAAGATAGATGTCTTCTCCCTGGGACTGTACTCTTCATGTGCTGCCTTTCTTACCTTTGTTGGGTCATACTTATAAAATCTTTGTTGGGTCATGTTTCTTGTAAAAACAAATCTCAAAACAATCCTTCAATAGCTAGCTACAATTACCCCAGAGATCTTGCGCAACAAATTTGAAACTACTCTGAAATCTGGTAATAGATCTGAAAACTTTTGCATCAAAGGACAAACATGAAGCTCACTTTGTTACCTTTGAGATTTGTGTTGTAAGAATACTTGAAATCTTGCTTGAATACCTTTGAAATTTGCATAAGAACAAACTCCAACTTTGACCGAGATATGCCTCAGACTTTGTTGGAATTTGTGCTAAGAACATACATGAAATTTGGCCTCAGAACAGACCCTAAGAAAACCTGAAAAATGTCTTAACTGCTCCTGAAATCCACCTCATAATAGACCTTAAGATTACACTAAACAACCCTTTACTTGCCTCAGATTTGGCCTCATATTGACCCTTAATTTACCTCATATTTGGGCTCAAAACAAGCCTAAAATTCTCCTCAAATTTGGACTCAGAACAGGTCTAAATTTTACCTCAGATTTGGCCTTAGAACATGCCTAAATGGATTTCTCACCCTTTTTTCCTCAGAAAATTCGCCCTTATTGCCTCAGATTCTCACCCTCGCTTCCTCAAAGAATTCGCTTGATTGGATGTCTAGAATGAGGATTCTAGCGCCTTATTTATACTCAACTTAACCCAACTTTTAGGGTGGAATTCAACTTTTAGTTACAAGTAATTTTCACATTTAATTCCAAATGGGACTGACTTGTTTAATCAATATCACTTTACTTAATTTTATCATTAGGGTTGACTTTACATAATTAATTCAAATTGATTTTTAATAAATATTCTATCCTTAATATTTATTTTAATATTCATTACAATGGGCTGACTTGTACTAGCCTTCTTAATGATATTAATTCCAATGACATCTTCAAGAAGACACATCTCCTCAACCGTGAGGAACCACGTGGCATGCCACCTACTGTTGGAAATAGCTTGACGAGGGATATCAATCCATAGACATTTTGCATGCATTTTCAATGTCCTTCATACCATTTTTCTTCAATCAACTATGGGGCTTCTTCACCATTCATTCGAGCTCCCTTTCCTTTCTTCTGGGGCTTATTTTCCATTGGTATTTCCTATCATTGTAATCCACTGAAGTATATTAAAAGTGTTCATGTCAAAACTCCTTCAAGGCTCTTCAAGTAGCCACATCTTCATTACTAATAAGGGCTTCAAGGAGATGACTTTGACTTCTATTCTTCGTTGCTTCCAAGGAGGATGTGTTCTTCATGTTGATTACCAATCACTGACTTTAACATCAATGAAAACAACATTCAACAACCCCAATTATCAAATTCTTACGTCCTTCTTCAATTCTAGATTGCATTTTTATTTTACCTCATCAGTATTTAGGGATTCCTCAACCTTCTTGCAAATTTCCTCTTCAAGTTTTTTTATAGCATCATGTTCAATTTTTGTGGTGATATCTTCATCCATATTATTTGATTCAAACTCTTGTAATTATAGTTTCACCTTCTTAACATCATTAAGAAGTTATTGATTATGCTTACATAACTTTTTTATTTCTTCATCTTTTCTTTTTCAATTCTTCCTTTAACTCATTCGTTTCTAACTTTACTTTGTTAATATTTTCTTGCTTTAAGTTCTTAACCTCCGTAATGAGTGATTTATTGAGGGATTTCATATTGGTGAACTCATCATATTTCTTAATAATATATTTTCTTAGTTCTTCATTATCATTCTGCAATGTGCAGATTTTTTTTTTATTCTCTTAATTCCACTTGAATTTTATGTACCTCTTCCATTTATCTATCCTTGATCCATTTATTTGAGAAGAGTTTTTCAAAAAATTTCCATGTGGGGGAGAGTCTATTACCTTTATCAAGGCTATCACACCACTTAAAAGCTTCACCCCTCAAGTACAATCCTGTTGTCAAAGGTCTCAAATTATTTTCTTTATCATCGTCAACCATTCCATGGGATTGATTTCATCTTTATCTTCATCTCCAATAAATTTAGGCATTGCCATTGCGTATTAATTGAGTTCTAACCCAAACCATCAACTTACATCCTCAATATATTATCAATAATTATGTCCAATAGTTATGATACTTTTTATAGTATATTCTCCTATGTTTTCTCTTTCTAGCGTATTTTGAATCAACTCAATCAGACATCCCAATCAAATGTTATGATAGTTATAAGTGAACATACCTTTGAAAACCCTTTGGAGTCTCAAAATCCTTTTGATGTATCCTTGAAATTTAGGCCCTTTGGAGTCTCAAACTTTCAGCCTATAGTATTGTTATATGTCTTCTTTGCAATACCACGGGTCTAACCAAAATTTGACGTGTCAAGTAAAAGTTACAGTAGTTTTCCCAAAACTTGTGGATTTTTAGCCTTTTCTATACAACGAGCTTGTACAACATGTCATGTGTCCAATATTCTCGATATGATTATGAAATTTATCAAAAATAGTATGGAGTGTCCTCTTTCCAATGAAGCTAGTTTCACTGAATTTGGATCTTCACTGAAGAAGACATGATTGTTTTACCCATTACAAGTGTTTGAGACTAGTTATAGGAGTAGCCAAATACCCCTACCTTCCACGACCCATATCTCATAAATTAAAGCATTAAAAAATATGAATTTTTTTATCACAAATACTTCACTATGTATCCTCAAGACTATGAAATTTTCACAATATGAAACATCACCAAAAAAACAATTATAGCGAATTTCCTAAAATGACTCATTTGAGATTGATTCCAGGGCTAGTAAAATTCCCTAACTTCCACAAGATGTATATTCGAAAGTAAAATTACCCAGAACCTTAAATTTTTATCAAGCATACTTCGCTATGTCTTCACAGTATTCTGAAAATTTCACAGTCCAAAACTTTGCAGAAAAAATAAAATAAAATAAAATAAATAAATAAATTATATATATATATATATATATATATATATATATATATATATATATATATATATATATATATATATATATATATATATATATATATATATTATAGAAAAAATTCCAAGATGACTCGCTTGAAGTAGCAAAGCCCTAGGATTGATGATCTTATACCAAACATTATGTTTCAAATGCTTAATATATCACAATAGAAAATAATTACACACCATGTCTAAATGTGAGCGTGGATCGCCACTCCAAGATAAATAAGTTACACAGTAACTTCTTAAAAAATAAGAGAACCTCCTCCAAATATCCAAATACATTCATACATCACAATTCACATGTCTTCCATAATGACTACTTGATCTCTATATATACATATTCATACATTGCACATGTGGCCCCTTTATTATTAGGCCAACCCTATTACATATACATTTACACATTACATGTACATTTAACCCCATATATGCCCCCCCATGGGGTCATATTATACACATTTAACCCCATATATGCCCCCCTTGGGGTCGTATCAGAATCCTTGTGTTGAGTTGATCATTGTGGTACCACTCTCTAGTAAGTCTTTTTGGTGGACCCACCTACACCACTGCTAGACATCTATTTCAACAGACCTAGGATGCAATTTTGATTGCATTAGTACCACTCTATAGTAACCTTTCTTTTATTATTATTTTGGAACCACATCTATATGGATACCAATTGAGGCAAAGATCTGTTCACCAAAGTCTCCTCTTTGGAAACTTTGCATGATGATTTGTATCACAAGATAGACTGCAACCACTCCTATGCTCAACAAAATATTGATTCCCTCCATGATAGGCTAACCAACCAAGAGTCACTACTCAACCAGATGTCTAAACTCTTGGAAATGCAAACTCAGATCCTCGCTTCACAATCCTATAGTTATGAATGGTCGAACCAACCATCGCACAAGGAAGGGCATGAATCATCCAATCCCACTAGGCATCATTCCAACCCAATTGTTTGTGCTCTCATGAATCACATGTGGAATAGACTCCCTAAAGTTGATCTCAACAAATTTGATAGATTCGACCCCACGGGATGGTCATTCAGATGGAACAATACTTTTCCCTACATGGCATCACAGGTGACTTGATGAAACTTTGTGTGGTTGTCTTATATTTGGATCTTGAACATTCGCAATGGTGGCAATGGCATAAGAACTCACATAGGGGTTATATTGCATGGACACAATTTCTCTCATACCTCTATGAATGATTTAAAAAGACACTCATTATTTGAGAGGACTCACCAAGCTTAAACAATCTGGTAAAGTCAAATATTTCATATAATCTTTTGAGCAACTAGCCATCTGCATCGAAGGCATGTTCGATACTGTAACACACCCGACCCCTAGATATTGTTTTAAGGGGTGGGACATCAAAATTTTGGTTTTCATAACTATCTCAAATCCTAATTCTAGGATATCCATTGGCTATTTCTCACCTTGAGCTTTCTAATGGTCACTACCACACGAAAATTTGAGCTCTGTTCTGGGATTTATTGCCTCCCGAAGTTACCTGGGCGTTATTAGTTGGGGTCTTCGGCGTTCGTTGAATGCCCCTTTTTCTTACTCCTCGAAGTCCCAAAACTGCACCACGTGGCCTTGGCCCTTCAACGATCGACGTTCGGCGTTTTGCGTTGAACGTCCCTTTTTCGGCATTCAACGTTCGACGTTCGACAATCGACAACCGGCGTCCTACATTTTCGACGTTTTGACAATCGTCAATCGTCATTGAACATTCAACGTTCGGTGATCGGCGATCGACGATCGAAGTTGAACATCCCTTTATTATACTACGCCCAAATCTTCCGAACTCCCGAAGTTATCCAGACTCCCGAAGTCCCGGACACGTCACCAACCACGTTGGCCAAGCGGGCACGAACCAGAAGCTAACACGCAGTGAGGGCCAGGGGTGACACGTGTCCTCATTAGGGGGTGACACGTGTCATTCTCTAATAGGCATAAGGGGTTTGTGAATCGACCATATCTAGGTGACACATGGCACCTTAGTTGCAGGTCCACGTCACCCTAGATGATATCAATGAGCCACGTCATCCCCCGACATACACTCTTCTCACTTCTTTCAAATCTCACGGTCGAGATCTATCCACGTAGATCCATAGATCTATGGCTCTCGTTACTTTGCGGCTCTGGGCTTCGGAACTTACCAGCTCCTCACATCACAAATCCCCCGAAGAGCCAAGTCTTCGGACTCTTGGATCTAGCGCCACGTGTTCTCTACCTATCAACGAATGAGATTCACTTCGCCGTTAGTGACTTTGGGAGTTTTCACACCTTGAAAACTATTGGCCAAGTTCCTCTAGAGTACCAAGTATCCAGATTATAGGATCTCTTGCCACGTAGCCTCTCATCCAACGACTCTAGTTCAACAAACAACATTCGACAGGGGACAAGAGGGGGCCACATGTCACTCCACGACGCGTTCCCAGTTGGTTGGGCAGTTAGGAGGGGTTCTCAACGAAGTTCTTAGATCGGCGATTGAGAGGGATCCCAAAGGATCCGAGGATTGACGGTCCACATTACTTTGGAAGTTCGGCGTCCGGGAGTTCGACATGTATCTTCTAGCTTCCTCTTCGGACCACGCCCGATCTATCTCCATGTGTACGTAGCATTCATGGCTAGGATTTACTCTGGCTTGCAGAGCTATGGGAAAACTCGCATGCCCCTATACCGCTGAATACCCAAACTTCTGGATAGTCGTTGATCTGTGGACACGTGTCCCTTTATTATCAACGGTCCAGATTACTTCGCGACTCCGACATTCGAGAATTTCGATGCTAGACCACTCCTATTCTCCCGAAGTGGAACTTCGTCGAAGCACTTAACGCTACCCTTCCTAAGTCCGATCTAACGGCTGAGAGAGATCTCCACTAGATCTCCAGATCGATGGTCCTCATCAATTTGCGACTCCGACCTTTGACTGTTTTCAAAGGTTGTGGTGTCATAAGTTCCGAAGTCCCAAAGCCAAAAGGGCTAGCTCCTTTCGGACTAGCGTAGGGTTCCTAGACCCTGGTCATATGGATCCCCCAATGAACCTCAAGCTATAAATTATACTCTTAGCCAAGATTTGGTTAAGGTCACAACACCCCCAGAACTCCAAACTCCCGGAGTTCCGAAGCTAGGGAGACTTAGCTCCTTTCAGCTAGCGCAGGGTTCCCAAACCTTGGTCATATGGGTCCTTTGGAAATTCTTGTGGGCTAAGCGCTAATCCTTTTAGAAGCAAATGGGTTAAGGAAACGAGCATGAGCCCTTGGTAAAATGGGTGGATAGTCTAAAGGAAACACGTTTTTTCCCATAGAGTTGAACTTGACATTCCCGCTAAGGTAAACTCAAAATATCGACAGGACTTAAACATTTTAGTTAATCCTACCCCGACTCTCCTACGGTTTCACATCCCATAACTCTCTAGCAGCTGAACTAAGGTAAATCGAAGACCAAGTAAATACAACAGTTTACAGAAGCAAATGAGAATTTCTAATAACTGTTCAAACACTGCAAGACTTAACCATAAAAACATAAATTCAATCACCACATCCAATGTATTACACATAGTATGAAAATACTTATCAGAACTGGAAAATGTGAAGCGACTGCTGAAAGCAGTGCATGTTTCCTCCCAACCATAGGCACAACCACTCTTAATGGATTTACCACTGGCCACCCCCGAGCTAGACCATGATGCTCTAAGAGAGATTCTTTCTACTTGCTCCACGATAGTCAGGGACGGAGGTTACTCTCCTCCTCCCTCAGGATCTTAGCAACCAGATTCCTCCACACCAAGCAAGGAGGTTTGCATGAACACTTCCTCAGTCACTCGTTAGCCTCATTTATCAGCTTGTAGCGAGACCCTGTCCAAGGCTGCTTACAACCAAAACAAGTTTACTTATCATCTTTTCTCTCAACTCCAGAGTCGAAGCATGCTCATTTCTCTTATCTGGAGATTGTTTTCTCTACTCTGCTTCCTTGCAGATCTGTCTCTGTCCCCCAAATTACCTCCTTTATTTCCTTCCTCAACAAGGTTGCATGGGTCTGAATCCCAATTCTTGGTCAAGCCTATAAGCCTTACAGATGGGTACCCTACCCCATCTCCTCATTAACTCTTGAGGATGGCCTTCCAACTACCATCCTGATTGGTAATTCATTTCTAGGTCAGAGGACTGTTAATAAATTACACCCAGTAGGTATTGGTCTGATGAGGGTCATATCAACCATTCTTGGTTTCCCCTCACTATCTGTCTCATAGCATCCATGGTCTATCTTGGAAAACTCCCCCCTTTTAGCAGTTTTACAACACATATCCAATTTCTATTAATAACAGAAAATTCATACATTGACCCTTTTATTATACAAAGGTTCATCAAATCAAACATTCACACATATTTAGTCCGCCATAGTCTATTGGCCAGTTATAGTTATATTTACAAAATGGGGGAAATAGGGGTATTACAATCCCCTCCCCCTTAAAGGAACATCGTCCTCGATGTTCTATCTGTCGATGTGCTCTGTATGTACAGAAGTTAACAAAAATGGATATGCCTATTTCATGGCATCCTCCATTTCCCATGTAGCCTCATCTGGGCTGTTATCTCATAGTTTGTAGCTAGGTCAAATGGCAAGAAGATAGAGGCCAAACTGGAGTAACAGGAACCTACCCCACCCAATGTCACCACAATGGGGAGGTTCTTTCTATTTAGGGAGGTTAGGCCCAGGGGAGACGTCCCCGGTAACCTCGGTTTTTGAAGAGGCCAAGGTATAAAGATCAAAGGAAAAGTCCCTCCTCACAAGTTACCACCAAGATCAGATAGTTCGGCTAAACAACCAATAATGAAGTGTAGCCCCAAATGAGAACACCTGCCCAGAACAAGACAATAGCAAAACAATATATGCAGGCTATAATTCAATGGGTTAGTACTTCATATAACTATCTGATATCAATATATTAGCAATTATGACAATAGATATTGACGAGATCAATGTTGATTAATATAGCAATGGAACGATATCAATTCATCAATAAATATTGAGATGATGTAGCAAACAATGTATCTAATCAATTCCTTACTCAATAAATGCTTTAAAACACCATCTAATTGCTTGTCAACAGAAAATGTTGGATCAAGATGGAATAACCAAGTGTGGCGTCATCCTTATTAGGGTCAGTAGTTAGTTAGGGTTTCAAAATTTATAGAAGGTTTAAGAGTTGTTTGACCACTATCACTTCAACGTTGGGGACCTGAGATCAGTGCCTAAGGGTAAATGGAGTCAATTTAAGAGAGGGCACAAAGGTTGAAGGGAATAGGCTAAGGACTAGGGGGAATGGTTTTGAAGTGCTGCAATGACAGGGCCCCGGAATCAAAACCCTAGGGGAAAGAGGCTCACTTCGGTGTTGCTTAAGCACGGCCTCGTGCTCTTTCCTCCTTCCTTAGGTTAAACTTGGCAAAACAGCTAGCATAAAAGATAAGTCAAGACAAGAGAGTGAGGTGAGGGAGAGTGTTGCAATGGCAAGGCCCTATCACCAAACCCTAGAAGCAGGATGGCCCTAGGTGTAGATAACCTAGGCCTGGGACATCTCCTCCTTCTTAACTCTTAAAAGCACGGCTAGCACAAGGGAAAGAGTAAAAAGAGTATAGCAATGGCTAGGCTCTTCCTTCCTTCTTCAATGGCTGAAAATTTCTCTTTTAGGGGACATGAGACAACAACCTACTTGTGTGTTTGTCCCCTAGGGTTTTAAAATCAACAAAATTTATAATAAATGCAAGAATATAATCCTATAACATTCAATTAAGAAGTTTTGCAGAAAAAACACTTACATATCATGAAGAAATAGCATTGAAAACCCTAGTTGTAAACCTTCCTTCAAGAGAAATGCCAAAAATGCCAAGAAAATCCTTCCTTCAACAAGTGTGCCTCACTTAAAAGATCAAATACCCAACAAGGGCTCAAAAATAAGATCTCACTATGAGAGTGAGTTGTGTGTTATGTCAAAATGAGGATAAATCTCCTCAATATATACTGTATCATGACCTTTAATTAATTTAGGTCATTAAAAATAGCCGACAAAGCTACAAACCAAAATCATATTGGTTTTACATTAAATTGTCAAATCAAAACCCTAACTCAGCATAAGAAAGACGTCAAGCCCTATTGAGGGAGACGTTAGCCCTTTTTAGGGCAAATGCAGCATAAAATGACAAAACGTTGGCCCTCTTTGGGCCTCCCAATCATGCCACACGTGCCAGCTGCCCTGTCAAACTGTCACACGCTCAAGGTGACGTCAATGGCTCCTAGGTGACGTCCTGGGCCATCCAAGGGAAATGTTCCACTAGAAGTGGGTCAACCCCCCTAGGCCGGGCTCAGCCAAAGTGCCCCTGATGGAACGTCCTCTTCTTCTCAGGTGAAAAATATCGGTCAAACATTGTCCTGTCTCTGCCCCTGATGGGGTCCCAACAACCATCTGATGGGCTCTTCAACCCCATGGAGGTCCGAACTAATCATCTCCCCATGTGTATCGATCCACGTGGTACCTGTCCGTCGAGCATGGTCCTGTACATCAAACAACTACGCCCTCCACGGGATCATTAGTCATAGGGATCATAACAATGTCAATCACATTTCATCATCAATTTTATCAAACATATGCATAAAAGCCCTGCTATATCATTCAATAGCTCAAAGATTCTACAAAAACCTACACTACAAGGTTGAGAAAAAGGACCTATTGGGCTAGTATCCATAAGGAAAGGAAAGTTTCCAAGGGGTTTCTTCCAAGCCATGTAACGAGGTGAAGTGGTTTTAAGGGATGTCCAGACATAAGGGTAGAGTGAGAGCCAGGGATGCATGATATTACCTGTGGGTGCCTTTGTAGAAGGCGAGTTGTACCTGTCATGGA
>JASDQU010103667.1:155706-169562 GCA_032191745.1 Picea mariana
AGATGGTGGCAATGTCGTGCTGTTAAGTACCTATGAACATAATAGGTTGGCTCATGATGAGACCCCCTATCCTCTTGATTAGGTCTTGTTTGTTATTTTCTCGTGTCCCTCTTGTTTCTTGCTGAGAGGATTTTTATTGCCTTCTCGGGGATCCTTGGGCAAAGCATCCCGAGGTTTCATTTTTTAGGCTTTAATCTTTTACCAGTTGCTTTTACCTTCTGGGCCTTTAGCCCCTTCTTCCCACGAGATAAGGTGCAACCCCACAAACAGATCATCCTAATGCCCGGACAAGGGGAATGGGACAGATGAGCGGGAGACAAGATGTAAAAATGATGATATGATGGGAGTGGACGATGGCTTTTCAAAAATCCCCCCGGTGGCAAACCAAAACCCATGGGTACAAGCTTGCTAGGACACCCTGTCAATCCCCCCAATCATGGTCAAGTGGGTTAATGTAAGATCCAAGTAGTCGTCAGAGATAAAAGGAATTAGATGCATACATTTAAAGGTTATAATGATCAAAAGTGACACATACCATGATACCTGGACCAATTACCTCATGGAGCAAGAGTCTTTTCTGATACAAGACCAAGCCGATGGTGATGGATGATGTCGCTGCTAACAAGACGAATATGATGAAANATGATACCTGGACCAATTACCTCATGGAGCAAGAGTCTTTTCTGATATAAGACCAAGCCGATGGTGATGGATGATGTCGCTGCTAACAAGACGAATATGATGAAAGAAGAGAAGGATGGGCCCTCCAGGACCATGCTCAGGTCAATCCTGCTCTCGGTACTCCATGTCTAGGACCTGTGAGCCTCGAGACATGATCTCCTAGTTATCCCTAGAAATCGGGGATAACATGGGCCAAAGTGTTTCCACTGCACCTTGACTTGTGTAATGGTCCTGTTTCTGAGAGGGGTTTCCTTCCTATCTATTATTCATTGAGGTTCTGGCAGGAATTCTCCCTCAGGTTCCACTTGAATCATAGACCAGTCAATAATATGATTAGAATCATGTACATACTTCTTTAATAAAGAAACGTGGAAAACATTGTGTGCCTTCACTATGGGAGGAAGTGTTAGCCGATAGGTTACTGGTCCCACTCTATCCAAAACTTCAAAGGGTCCACAATACCGAGGTTCCATCTTGGCACAAGCTCCCATCCTCAAAGAGATTTTCTTGGGTCTAACTCGGAGATACACATGATCCCTTGCTTTGAACTCTCTAGGAGTCCTTTTCATGTCTGCATAGCTCTTTTGTCTATCCTGGGCTATCTTCAGATTTTGTCTGATCTGAATTACTTGTTGTTCCATTTACTTTAGCATATCTGGCCCGATTGTAACTTTTTCTATTGGGTTGTTCTAGTTGATTGCAATGTTGCATTGTCTTCCATAGAGGGCTTCAAAAGGGATCATTTTTAATGACTCTTGATAGCCATTGTTGTATGGAAATTCTACCAGTGGTAGGTAGTCCTCCCACTTGTTGGGTTGATGCATTACATGCATCCTCAACATGTCTTATAACACTTGGTCTACCCTCTCTGTCTGCCCATCAGTTTGAGGGTGATATGTTGTATTAAAGAGCAATTTTGTTTCAAAACTAAAAAATAGAGATTTCCAAAAGTTTGAAGTAAATTTTGTATCTCTATCGGATATAATTTCCTTAGGCATACCATGCAATCTAAATATTTCTTTCATGAAAATGTTGGCAATATCTATTGCCTTGCAAGTTGAATTGACGGGTATGAAGTGAGTAGCCTTGCTTAGTTTGTCCACAACTACCATGATGGCATCGTTCTGTTTGGTTGATCTTGGTAATCATGTGATGAAATCCATGGAGATGGTTTCCCATTTCCATTCAGGAATTGGTAGGGGCTGCAACAACCCTGCTGGGTGTCGGTGCTCTGCCTTGACTTGCTGACATTATAAACACTTAGCTAGGTAATCGGCTATGTCCTTTTTCAGTCCGAGCCAATAAAATAGTTTCCTAGTGGCTGTGATCATTTTCTGATAACCAGGATGACCAATATATGGTATTTTGTGTAGTTCATCCATTATGAACCTCTTCAAGTCGTCACAATTTGGAATATACAATCTGCCCTTGTAAGTCAGTAGGCCATCATTAATAATTTGATAGCCTTCGTACTTCATCCATGTGGGATCTTGCTTTAGGTATGATGTCACGGTCTTGAAAAATGCATCTATTTCTTATGCAGTTTTGACCCTCTCTTTGATGTTTGATTCAATGGCGCTTACAACTGCTAAGTGAACTACTTTCATACTTATACTAAGGGCATCAACCACCCTATTCTCCTTTCCTTTGATATGTTTGATTTCAAAATCAAACTCACTAAGGAGAGCCATCCACCTAGCTTGTCTCACATTGAGTTTTGGTTGGTCAAACAAATACCTCAACCCACTATGGTTTGTCATAAGTACAAATATTCTACCTAAGAGGTAATGCCTCCACATTTTTAAAGCATGCACTATGGCAGCCAATTCCATATTGTGGGTCACATAATTTACTTCATGCTCATTCAGTTTTCTAGATTCGTAGCAAATCACATGTCCTTCTTGCATAAGGACTCCTTCGAGCCCTTCCTTGTAGGCATCTGTACACATAAGGAAGTTTTTGTTTGGGTCTGCAATCTTTAGTACAAGCGCATTGGTTAGAAGGTATTTCATCTCTTGAAATATTTTTTCACATTTTGATGTCCAAATGAATTTAACCACCTTTTTCTGAAGGGAGGTGATTGGGAAACCAATCTTGGAGAATCCCCTTATGAATCTCCTATAGTATCCTGCTAGGCCTATAAAGGATCTGATATAAAATACATCCTTTGGGGTAGGCCAATCCATGATGGCTTTAATCTTATTAGGATCAACTGCCACTCCTTCTTCAGAAATAATATGGCCTAAGTAATGGATTTGTTTCTGGAAAAAGTCACACTTACTAAGCTTATCATAGAGATGATGTTCTCTTAGTACTTGGAGTACTAGCTTGAAATGTTCTTCATGTTCTTCCCTATTCCTTCCCTATTCTTGGAATAGATTAGGATATCATCAATGAAAACCAACACAAACCTATCTAAGAACTTTCTGAATACGTTATTCATTAAGTACATAAAATTGGTTGGTGCGTTGGTAAGCCCAAATGGTACTACCACAAATTCATAGTGACCATATCTTGTCCTAAAGGTTGTCTTGTGGATGTCATCATCTTTAATTCGGACCTGATGGTATCTAGACCTCAAGTCAATCTTGGATAATATTGTAGCACCCCTTAATTGGTCAAACAATTCATCGATCCTTGGTAAGGGATACTTATTCTTGATGGTCATCATATTGAGTTGTATATAATCTATGCACAGTCTGAGTGTGCCATCTTTCTTTTTCACAAACAAGGCTGGTGCTCCCCATGGGGACACACTAGACTGAATGTATCCTTTGTCCCACATATCCTTCAGCTGTAGTTTGAGCTCAACTAGCTCTGGTATACTCATTCTATAGGGTTTTTTAGACATTAGCACCACTCTTGGTACAAGTTCTATTGAAAATTCAATATCCCTTCTTGGAGGTAGACTTGGCACCTCTTCTGGGAATACATCTTTATATTCTCTTAATACGGGATGGTCCTCTAGGCTGGGTTTGTCATTCTCAACAAAGTTTAGTACTTTTATTTCATACAAGGGACATCCCTTTCTGCAATACTTCTTCACTTGGAGGGATGATATTTGTCTCACTGAGACAAGCTTTTGAATCCCTTGTAGGATTAGTCTTCTTCCTTCTTCATTTTCACACTCCAAATTTTTACTGTAACAGTCCAACTTGGTTTTGTGGGTAGCCAACCAGTCCATGTCAATCAACAGGTCATAGGATCCTAAAGGAAGTATGTTTAGGTTCACTTGGGTGGACAACCCACTTATGACGAATTGACATGCTGGTATGACCTCTGTTACTTTTCTTTTGGTTCCAATGGCTAGTTGTACAAGCCATGATTTAACACGTTTAACTTGTTGCAATTTACATTTTTCAACAGGTTGAGGGGCAACATAACTCAAATTAGAACTAGAGTCAATTAAAATGGAAACAAGATGGTTGGAAATCGTACCTTCCATCTCCACCACTGAAGCTTGGTGGTCAACTTGTCTATTATCCAAGGCTACATAAATTTGTGGCATGCTCCTAGCCAAATCATTCATTGTGGTAGCCTCTTGGATGTTGTAGACCCTCTTATTGATCTCTTTCCTATGCGGACAGTCCCTCAACAGATGTTCCTCTCCACAACCCAAACATTTCAAGGGTTCTCTTTTCGTTTTATCAATCTTACTAGGAGTTGCTCTTAATGGTTTTCCACTATAGGATGGAAAATTATGTTGATACACACTCCTGGTAGGAAATCTCATCGTAGAGCTCTTCCCATGGTTCTTAAATCTCAAGGATTTAAACCCTTTCTTCTTGAATACTGAAATGTTTTTCTTCTTCCAGTGTTCATGGGGTTTTGTCTTATCTTGAATTGCTCATAGCAATACCTTGCTTTTTGAAGAGTATCTTCTAGAGTCTTTGGCTCATCAAACTCAATTTTGTCCCAATAGGATTGAGGTAATCCACTAATAAATCGTTGCATCTTTACATTTTCATCCTTTATGTAGGGCACATACCTCATCAGCTCGAGAAATTTGTTGATATACTCATCTATGGTGAGTTTCCCCATATTGAGTTCATAGAACTCCTTGGTCTTCCCATCAATGTATTTTTCTGACAGATACTTCTTCTTGAAGTATTTCTCAAATTGTTTCCATGAAAATTCCTTCTCATGGATTCCTTTCACATTCCTAAGGTCCTCCCACCAAATGGAAGCTTTCCCATTCATGTTGAAAATGGCTATCCAAGCCTTTAAGTTTTCAGAGTAGTCATGGACTTTGAAGTACTTCTTCAAGCTGAGTAGCCAAACTTCTGCTTCTTCCCCCTTCTTAATCTCTCCATTGAAGGTGGGTGATTTGGCTTTCTTGAACTCTTCAGGGTCATGACTCTTGGCGTGTTTCCTCTTCTTTCTTCTCATCTGGGAATGGGAACTAGTTTTGCCACTAGAAGATCCCTTGGAGTTGTTAGTTCCCTCACCAGAAGAATCTTCCATTGAGTGTCTCTTGGCTCCATGTTGGGCCTTCTTTGAGGTGCTCTTCCTGGTGTGGCCACTTTCAGGACCATGCTTATGTATCTCAGGTGGACTTGGAGTTTTCTTAGTATGATGCCTATCCACATGACTGGCAGTTGGACCATGTTGCAGTTTCCTTTGTATATCTGATAGAATTTGCAGTAGGACTGCATTAACTTTAGTCTGCTTTTCCTGCTCCTCTATAAGCCTTTCATTGTCAGCATTACAACTCTATAATTCTTCCATAAGGCTTCTTACAGTTTTGGCCAAATCGGGAGGGGTTTCCACCGCCCTCCTTTCATCAGATTCTTCTTCTCTATTGTGGGAGCTCTCCCCCAACTCATGGTGTATCGCCATTCCTTACGTTAGCAATAAACATTGTAGTCTTCCAAAACATCTATCAATAGTAGAAGATTTTGTTCCTCTCTTCAGTAGAGGTTCAAACAAGTTTCTTATAGAAGGGGGGTAAGGTAGGGCGTTACCCCATAAAGTTCTCTAGTAATATTTTTATGCGACTCATGCATGAGCTCAAGCAAGCCAAGTGTTGTTGCCATACTCTGATACCAATTTGTAACACACCTGACCCCTAGATATTCTTTTAAGGGGTGGGACATCAAAATTTTGGTTTTCCTAACTATCTCAAATCTTAATTCCGGGATCTCCATTGGCTACTGCTCGCCATGAGTTTTCTAACGGTCGCCACCACACTAAAATCTGAGCTCTGGTCTGCAGGTTATTGCCTCCCGAAGTTAATCATGAGTTAATAGTTGGGGTCTTTGGTGTTCGACGCTGAACACCCCTTTTTCTTACTCCCCGAAGTCCCAAAATCTCACCACGTGGACTTGGCCCTTCGGCGATTAGCGTTCGACGCTTTGCATTGAACGTCCCTTTTTCGATGTTCGACGTTCGAAAATTGACAACCGACGTCCTACGTTTTCAGCGTTTCAAAAATCGATGATTGTCGTTGAACGTTCAACGATCGACGTTGAACATCCCTTTATTATACTATGCCCAAATATTCCGAACTCCTGAAATTATCCACACTCTCGGAGCCCCAGACACGTCACCAACCACATTGGCCAAGCGGGCACAAACCAGAAGTTGACACACGGCGAGGGCCAGGGGTGACACGTGTCCTCATTAGGGGGTGACACCTGTCATGCTCTAATAGGCATAAGGGGTCTGTAAATCAACCATATCTGGGTGACACATGGCACCTTAGTTACGGGTCCACATAGCCCTGGATGACGTCATTGAGCCATGTCAGCCCTCGACATACAATCTTCTCACTTCTTTCAAATCTCACGGTCGAGATCTTTCCACGTAGATCCATAGATCTATGGCTCTCGTTACTTCACAGCTCCGAGCTTCAGAGCTTACCAGCTCCTCACATCGCAAATCCCTCGAAGAGCCAAGTCTCCGGATTCTCGGATCTAGAGCCACATGTCCTCTACCTATAAACAGTTGAGATTCACTTCATCGTTCGCGACTTCTGGAGTTTTCACACCTTGAAAAATCTTGGCCAAGTCTCCAGACTATAGGATCTCTTTCCACATAGCCTCTCATCCAATGACTCTGATTCAACAGACAACATTCGACAGGAAACAAGAGGGGGCCACGTGTCGCTCCATGACGCATTCCCAGTTGGTTGGGTAGTTAGGAGGGGTTCTCAACGGAGTTCTTAGATCGACGTTTGAGAGGGATCTCAAAGGATCCGAGAATCAATGGTCCACGTTACCTCGGAAGTTTGACATTCGAGAGTTCGGTCTGTATCTTCCAGCTTCCTCTCCAGATCACGCCCGATCTATCGCCACGTGTACCTAGCATTCACGGCCACGATTTACTCCAGCTTGCAGAGCTCCGAAAAAAATCGTGAGTCCCTATACCGCCGAATAGCCAAACTTCCGAATAGTCGTTGATATGTGGACATGCGTCCCTCTATTATCAACGGTCCAGATTACTTCATGACTCCGACATTCGAGAGTTTCGATGCTAGACCACTCCTATTCTCCCGAAGTGGAACTTCGCTGAAGCACTTAACACTACCCTTCCTAAGTCCAATCTAACGGCTGAGAGAGATCTCCACTGGATCCCCAGATCGATGGCCCTCATCAATTCGTGACTCCAACCTTCGACTGTTTTCAAGGGTTGTGGTGTCATAAGTTTCGAAGTCCCGAAGCCAAAAGGGCTAGCTCCTTTCAGACTAGCTCAGGGTTCCCAGACTCTGGTCATATGGATCCCCCAATGAACCTCGGGCTGTAAGCTCTACTCTTAGCCGAGATTTGGTTAAGGTCAGAACACTCCCAGAACTCCAAACTCCCGGAGTAGCGAAGCCAAGGAGACTTAGCTCATTTCGTCTAGCACAGGGTTCCTAGACCTCGGTCATATGGGTCCTTTGGAAATTCTTGTGGGCTAATCACTAATCCTTTTAGAAGCAAATGGGTTAAGGACATGGGCATGAGCCCTTGGTCAGATGGGTGGGTAGTATGAAGGAAACCCTTTTCCCCACAAAGTTGAACTTGACATTCCCGCTAAGGTAAGCTCAAAATATCGAAAGGACTTAGACGTTTTAGTTAATCCTACCTCGACTCTCCTGCGGTTTAACATCCCATAACTCTCTAGCAGCTGAACTAAGGTAAATCGAAGACCAAGTAAATACAACAATTTACAGAATCAAATGAGCATTTCTAATAACTTTTCAAACACTACAAGACTTAACCATAAACACAAAAATTCAATCATCGCATCCAATGTATTACACAGAGTATGAAAATACTTATCAGAGCTAGAAAATGTGAAGCGACTGTTGAAAGGGGTGCATGTTTCCTTCCAACCATAGGCACAGCCACTCCTAACGAATTTACCACTGGCCACCCCCAAGCTAGACCATGATGCTCTGAGAGAGATTCTTTCTCCTTGCTCCACGACAGTCAAGGACGGAGGTTACTCTCCTCCTCCCTTTGGATCTTGGAAATTGGATTCCTCTACACCTAACAAGTAGGTCTGGACGAGCACTTCCTCAGTCACTCGTCAACCTCGTTTATCAACTTGTAGCAAGACCCTGCCCAAGGCTGCTTACAGCCAAAATAAATTTGCTTCTCATCTTTTCTCTCAACTCCAAAGTTGAAGCATGCTCACTTCTCTTATCTGGAGATTGTTTTCTCTACTCTACTTCCTTGCAGATTTGTCTCTATCCCCCAAATTACCTCTTTTCTTGCCTTCCTCAGCAAGGTTGCGTGGGTCCGAATCCCAATTTGTGATCAGGCCTAAAAGCCTTACATATGGGTACCTTGACCCATCTCCTCATTAACTCTTGAGGATGGCCTTCCAACTACTAGCCTGATTGGTAATTCATTTATGGGTCAGAGGATTGTTGAGCAATTACACCCAATAGGTACTGGTCTAGTAAGGGTCATCTCAACCATTCTTGGTTTCCCTTCACCATCTCTCTCATAGCATCCATGGTCTATCTTGGAAAACTCCCCCCTTTCAACAATTGTGCAACACATATCCAATTTCTATTAATAACAGAAAATTCATACATTGACCCTTTTATACAAAGGTTCATCAAATCAAACATTCACACATATTTAGTCTGCCATAGTCTCTAGGCCAATTATAGTTATATTTACAAACTGGGGGAAACAGGGGTATTACAGATACTTTTTTTAGGGAATGTTTTATCAATGGTTTGAAAGAAGAGATACATGCACAAGTTTTAATGGCTCATCCTACTACTTTGTTGGAATCCTCTCAAAGAGCCCGGGAAGATCAAAAGGTGGTGAATGCTCAAATTAAAAAGACACCATTTATTCTACATCCTTGTCTCACTATTCCCCCGCCTCCCCTACCAATCCCTCTTTGTCCTCTCCACCTCTCTAGATCCACAAGTTAGCTTGTGCCAAAAATGCGGAGCACCAACTTAAAGGTCTCTCTACAACTTTGATGAGAAATATTTTCTTGAGCATAAATGCAAGGAGCAAAAAATCTTTATGGAAATTTTTTAGGGCATTTCTGATGATGAAGTTGAATTTGTCCCTCCAAAGACTCTTGATCCATATGTTGAATCCATGCCCCCATATGATCTGCAGGATGTGGAACCACAAATCTCCTTACATGCATTAATTGAAATTTATACTCCCCAAACCCTCAAATTGATTGGCTACATCAAATATCGCAAAGTCATTGTTTTAATTGATAGCGGCAATATCCATAATTTCGTTTTGTAGAATTTCTGAGATATCCGCACAGAAGATTTAGCGAACAATCAAGCATACACAACATGCAATGGTATGAAGAGAAGAGATAAGAAATGGAGGAAAGAATGGAAGAATTTCAATTAATCGTATTCCACACACAGAGTGAATAATTTACAATAGATATATGCTACATGAATAACTAATATGCCATAGTATTGATCTAGAGAGATCTAGACACTCACTAACAGACAATGGAGTGAATTGCCACATAGTCCTAGTTAACTGATCCATGCAATCATCAGTTAACTGAGTCACACGTGTGGAAGTGAGAGAAACACATGCAACTGCTGGTGATAAAACCAAGGTTACCATGCACGAGTGAATTCCACTAGTCTAACTAAGTGTAATTGACTCTAAACTGAAAAGGAGCACCTTATATTGTAGGGGAATATTCTCTAGAGAGAATATTTTCATATAAGGAATTGTTCTCAACATTGGGCTATCAAACTTAAGAAAATAATTCTAGGTGAGTGTGTAATATCTCCAACACATTTATCGTCATGTATCCCAAGAAACTAATTGCTACATCCATGCTTTGAACAAATTCCAAATCATGTTTTCTAATGGAGGTTCAATGAAATGTGGTGGTCATTGTGAAAATACGAGACTTCAAATGGGTCATTATTCCCTAAAAACCCACATGTTTGCTATTGAAATTGGTGGTTGTGACATTGTTTTGAGCGTTGAATGGTTACAAACATTAGCCTTCCCCATCACCATGGATTTCCATGAGTTGTACATGAGTTTCAAGCAGGAGGGACATAGCTACACTTTTAATAGAATTACAATTGACTCTCCCAAAATCATCATCTCCCACCGTATGAAAAAACTTATTAAAAAGGGGCATTCAAGCATCGTGACTCAATTCCATGCCATTCAAGCCTTTGAGACACCTTCTCAACCCATTCATTCTAACATGCAGTTAGTCTTGGCCAAACACCAATCCATCTTTGAACCTCCCTAAGGACTACCACCCTTCCGAGGTGAGTACAATCATTATATTTTTCTTATAGCAAGTAGCCTTCCACCCAATGTACACATGTATTGCCATTTGTTTTCCCAAAAAAATGAAATAGAAAAGATAGTTCAAGAGTTGCTAGCCATTGGTGTAATCCGCCCTAATACCAACCCTTATTCTTCACCGTCCATCATATTCCTCAAAAAAGAAGGCAGTTGGTGCATGTGTCATGACTTTCGAGATTTGAACAAACTGACAGTCAAGGATAAGTTTCCCATTCCGGTCATTGATGACCTTTTGGATGAGCTCAAGGGTGCTCAAATATTCACCAAACTAGATCTTCTCTTGGGCTATCACCAAATTCACAAGAAGGGAGAAAATACTTCTAAAAATGTTTTTCTCACTCATGAAGGCCATTACAAGTTCTTGGTGATGCCCTTTGGCCTTTTCAATGCACCTTCCACCTTCCAAATTCTCATGAAAAAAATATTTAAACCCTTTCTATACCATTTGGTCCTTGTCTTTTTTTATGACATCTTGATTTACAGTGAAACTTGGCAAGCCCATGTCACCCATGGGAATCAGTTCTTACAACTACTTGTTGATCATCAATTCTTTCTGAAGAGATCCAAATGTGCCTTTGGTGTCTCTAAAGTGGAAAATTTGGGCCATATTGTCAGTCATGATGGTGTGCATATAGATCTGAAGAAAATTGAAGTGATGAAGGATTGGCTTCGCCCCAAAACTCTTAAAAGTTTAAGAGGTTTTTTTGGTCTCTAGCTATTACAAAAAGTTCGTAAGGAACTATGGTAAAATTGCAGCTCCCCTCATAGCCTTGCTAAGAAAAAATGATTTCAGTTGGAATGCCATTATTGAACGAGCTTTCCAAGACTTGAAGAATGTTATGTACAACCCCATTACTTGCTATGTATGACTTCACTAAGACCTTTGTCTTGGAATGGGATACCCTGGGTAAAGGCATCAGAGCAGTGCTCATTCAAAAGAGACAACCATTGGCTTTTACTAGCAAACAACTATGTGAGAGGCACTTGTGAAAGTCAACTTATGAAAAGGAGAAGGTCACTATATTGCATGGTGTGGGATCTTACATCCATACCTACTCAAGAAACATTTCCAGGTTAAATTGATCATTGCAGCCTGAAATACTTCCTAGAGCAAAGGATTTCTCCCCTGAACAACAAAAATGGGTCACCAAAATGTTGGGATATGACTATGACATAATTTATAAGAAGAGCAAGGAGAATGTGGTAGTTGATGCTCTCTCTCGGATGTATGAAGAGGTAGGGTCCCTCTTTTAACGCTCCTTCATATTAACAGATCGGTTGATGATGTCCACCATGAATGGTTGACAGATCCTAAGATCGTTTGCTTGATCCAACAACTTCAAATGGCTTCCCATGCATATCAAGGCTACACTTGGAAAAAAATGAAGAGCTTCACTATAAAGGGAATCTTTATTTGACCAAGCAGTGAACATTTAAATCACGAGTGTTATTTGAACTACATCCCTCTCCCACAATAGGTCATTCAAGGTTTCATAAAGCACATGAAAGGATGAAGGCATGAAAAAGGACATCTGCACCTTTGTGGCAGAATGTGACATTTGCCAATGACACAAGGGAAAGACAGTGAAACCTCCAGGCGAACTACAACCTTTACCCATTCCATCAATTGTATGGAATTCATTATGGGGTTACCCAAATCTGGCAATAAATCTGTAATCATGGTTGTGGTTGATTGTTTTTCTAAATATTCCCATTTTTGTGCTCTACAACGCCCCTTCAAGGCCTTTATGATCGCTCAAGTATTCATGGATAATATCTTTAAACTCCATGGTATGTCGTAGTCTATTGTGATGGACCATGACCCCACCTTCACTAGTAATTTCTAGCAAGAATTGTTTCAACTCCAGGGCACTCAATTGAATAAGCAATTCTTGCTAGAAATTGCTAGTGAAGGTGGGGTCATGGTCCATCACAATAGACTACGACATACCATGGAGTTTAAAGATATTATCCATGAATACTTAAGCGATCATAAAGGCCTTGAAGGGGTGTTGTAGAGCACAAAAATGGGAATATTTAGAAAAACAATCAACCACAACCATGATTACAGATTTATTGCCAGATTTGGGTAACCCCATAATGAATTCCATACAATTGATGGAATGGGTAAAGGTTGTAGTTCGCTTGGAGGTTTCACTGTCTCTCCCTTGTGTCATTGGCAAATGTCACATTCTGCCACAAAGGTGCAGATGTCCTTTTTCATGCCTTCATCCTTTCATGTGCTTTATACACAGTATTATAAATGCCTTCACAAGGTAGCTAAGACAAATGTGCATAGAAGTGTTGTCGGGACTGCCCTCCCAAGGGCCACTCCCCCCCACACCAGAACCACACTCTGAATGGGAGCATCCAAGGAGTGCCCCTAGGAGCACGCTCCCAAAATTTGGGAACACACTCCAAGGCTCCCTGGGAAGCTCCCTAACATAATGGGGAATGTGGTGCTCCCTGGGATGCTCCTGGAGCAGGGAGCACACTCCCCAAGCGCTCCCTAGGCACTCCCTAAACACTCCTTGGGCGCTCCATAGGTGCTCATTGGGCACTCCTTGGACAATCCTTGGGCACTCCCTAGGCACTCTCTAGACACAGTGAACCATGACTATGGTTTTTGAGTAAGATTGACCACAAATGTTGGCAATTTCCTTTATCTTTCATTTTTATCCTTTACTTAAATTCTTAACATTACCATTAATTGTTTCAAGATGTTTTAGAGTGGTTCCAACCTCATCATACTTCATATGGAGAAAGTATAATTTCATATCCCATTAAAAATTCAACAAACTTAACAGTTTTCAAGATTTCAAGATTGGTGGGATTGCAAGGATTGCAACATTTTCATTGGATTCTATCACATATGAGGGTATGTGATTAGCATCTAATCAAGAGCACCTAGCCCTTTATGTACCATGATGTTGGTGGTGTTGATTGTTGAACTCCTTTGTCATGGCCTTAGCAAAAATGTACCCTTCACTCAAACCGAAATCATTAATTAAGCATGTTAAGCTTTTTCTACCATATTTTAACGCTTGGATTAGGCAATTTCAACAAAATTGGGTGGTGTTGATTGATGTCCTTAGAGTATCGAGGTAAAGGCAAAGGCAAAGGCTAGACAAGAGCCAAAGGATGAAGGATGATACTAATGATGAGGATCCCATTATAAGCGATGGTGGAACATTGCTTGTCATTTATGGATCATTTAAATGTTCTTGCTTGTTTATCCATAACGTTTTCTTTCAAAGTTTCAATATCATTAATGTACTATGGATGACATTTATAACTTCATAATAATGTAGTATTCATCTACAAGTAGCACAAATATGCATGTGTTCATATATTATGCAACTAATTTCGCATTCTGCATGTTTTTTTTAATATAAATGCATTATTATTATA